>JARHVA010004796.1:825000-1000000 GCA_037957365.1 Torreya grandis | reverse complement strand
TTCTCTCTCCATACATTAGGGTTTTACCTGTACATAGATAAATTAGGATTCTATTATGCATGTTTACTTTTATGTTTTCTAACCCCCATTTTGTGCCACAAGCTTTGGTGATCACTAGATTAGAGTTTACTTTCCTTTGTATTACTTTGTGAATATGAAAACATAGAACCTATCTAGGGTTATTGCATAATTTTGCTTGACCAATGGCTTTGGAACCCTCCCTAGTGATTTTATTATGGTAACAAATCCCTTGGTTAGGTCTAATAGATCCATATTAATCATGACCCTAAATTCTAATGTATTAATAATCAAAAGTGTAAGTAGGATTTATCTTTTTTAATCTAGGATTGATTTATAGATTAGTTGCATTTCCATTTGTATACTTTTTGGTGAACCTAACCTAAATCAAACCCTTATAGGTTTTATTTCACATCATCATTTTGTCATCATATTATTTTTTTTTTATATTTATAGTATTATATTGAACCAATTGGTATAGATCTAACTTTATATATGTATATCTAACACACAGTCACTTTAAATGATTCTATTATATCTATGTAGGCATTCACCAAATATAGGTTAATGGATCAAATAATTTGTTAAAATATTATTTTTAGTTCTATATTCATATACATAGTTGAAGTAGTTGATTATGTCTAGTACTCTCTTCTATCAACATACAACTCTACAAACATACTCAAACTAGTCTAATTTGTTTTTCATTTCTTCTTTAGCACACAAGTTTTTGAAAATGTAGTCAAACTAATCAACTCAATTAGTATAATTTTGAAATAGCATTTGAACATCACATCATAAAAATTTGTAATATAAAACATCTTTAAGCACATCAAGGTTACTTCCTTTCTCTCTCTATCATTTTAGTATTTTTTTCATAAGCTTACAGTCTATAAAATGACATCCCTATAACAAACTGGGTTGACCTATTCGACATAATTATGTATTTTATCTTCCATATAGAAAACATAGTCTACCCATTCAGCTATGTTTTTATAGATCTTGCATCTAAAATATAGTACCAACCCAGTCAACTCTATTCTATAATGTTTGCATACAATGTCACCAAAACTGACTCTATACTATTCTTAATCAAATAATTAACCCATATTTTCTAGTAATTAATTCACCTTTCTTTTTTTAGTTGTTTTCATGTTTAGAGTAACTCACATAGATTAAATAGGTGGATTTTCAAATTACCATTTTAGTCACACTATTTTTATCTTTTTCACACACTTCCAAATCACTTTACATTCATAAAACATTATATATTTGTCTTCCCAAGGCCTACCTACTTGGATTTCATCACCAAAGGGGAAGCTAACTTGGTTTTCTAGCCAAGTATGAATATGTGGTTGATGTTATATATTTACAAAACACCCAACACCCTTATACTTATGATATTGTGAATTAAGGGGGTAGGCCCAATACCAAGATAGTACCATCATAAATACATATCCCTTTCAACCTAAACATCATAAAACCAAACTTGGATTGATTTATAGTTCCTTATTTTATCCAAATTCCTAATCACATTAAAATTAAACTTTATTATACCTTAATAACACTTAAGATGACCAATTTATTAGCATTTACTTTCTAGTTATTGCTTTCTCTTTGATCATTATATGTTTTATTTCAAACCTTGCATTGGCTAATGTTGGTGCAAGGTTTGTGCTATGTGTTCCAAATACATCAGACATATATATCCAATTGCTTGCATGCTTACTTTCATTTTACTTCAAAATTATATTGTAAAATTTTATTATGTTTAAAAACACTATCATTCTAGTCGACAAAGTATCTTAAAAACTTTTTAGCTTTCTTTCCTATGGTACATATTCAATCTATCCAATTGTGTATCCTTATCTTCTTATTTAGTTCCATGTTTAATAATACACAATCAACCTACATGACTGTGTATCCTTATCTTTCTATTCTATGAACTATATTTACTAAACTCTATTGACCTAGTTAACTCTATACCTATTGGCCAAGTTTATTCTCTATCTAATTGACTCTATCCTGGTTCTCCCCTCTTGTTTCCTAATCTCATATTATTTCATCAAGAATCATGAAATCCCTTATTAGAATCTTCCTAGATAAATTGAATCCATTTAGACATTATATGGGGTTCTCTTCTCTGCCTCTCTTTACTTCCCAAGAGGATCCTCACTTTTAGATTTCTTCTCCTACCTCATCTTTAGAATAAAACATGACTAAAATCAATCCACAAGATGATATTGGTGGATCAAATCATTTTCATACCTATCAAAACAATTTCCATCTTCCAACATATCATCACAATGTGGGGACAATTGACATGAGCATGCATAATAACCCCATAGGGAATCTACCACCTAAAAATCCTCCCCTTAATACCAAATTGAGGAGTCCTCCTAAAAACACCAATACACCAATTGATACCACTCATATTCTTGCATAGATTTTGCAACAAATGAACATAATGCAAACATCTAACACCTCCCAAATGTGCAACTGCAACATCATTATATCAACATGGAAAATAAACCTCCTATTCTTATCCCTCAAAGCAATCAAAATTTTATTCCTCCCCTTCTTAGAGATGCCACAATAAATGTCATCCTCTAACTTATCATGCATAATAAGATGTCTCAACACATCCAAAATAAGTCTTTATCCCCTTTCATTAGTTATATTGATAGTGGTAATGTATTTCCAGCTATTAAATATGATGGGACTAAAGACCCTACATATTTTCTTAAGGAATTTGGTAATATTTTTAAGAAGTGGATCCAAACTAATTATTTTTATATAACTAAACTCATAGTTAAAAATTTCATCAGTGATGTATTGGAATGGTACAATCAACTTCCCCAAATTACATATGGAAACTAGAAGATTTAGCCAATCTTTTAGTTAAAGATTTTAAACACAATGATCTTCCTAAGAATTTCCTTGGCCATTTCATTAAGGCTGAGCAATCTCCCAATGAATCAGCTCATAATTTTATCAAAAGATGGAAATATCTAGATTACAAGGCTGATCATAACATGATTGATGACAATTTTTTAAAACTCTTTATAACAACATTAACTCCTTCACTTTAATAAAAGGTTCAAACTATTTCTCTTTAAATTCTAAATGAAGCTCTTGACCAAGATAAGTGTCAAGACCTCTTAATGAAACAATTTTAACCTAATAATCAACTCATTAAAAGATATTTTCAACATTCAACTAATGCTATATCTAAAAATATTCCCCAACCCAAACAAGGAGTTGTTAAATCTAATAATCCCCAACCTTCTCACATGCGATTAATGGTGTAACAAATGAAATAATATTTATCACCTTCTAGACTATTTGCTTATCCCAATAATCCTATGAAATGATATTATCCTAATAAATTTTGTCAGTTCCATGCTGACATTGGTCATTCTCATGAAACATGTAGAGGGCTTAAACCTTTTTTTTGTCTCCTATATGCTTGGCGATTCCTTCAATCATGAAGCCATGATTCAATCCATTTTGAAGATTACATTAACACTTCTTAAAAATGATAAGCTCCAATAATATATTATTATAAAAACCAAATATATTTCTCCACATTTAATGCTCAACAATCTAACAAGGATATTTCTATAATTGACATAGACTATGACCAATATTACACCAATTCCTAATATGTCAATGTAGCTAAGGTTAATTATCGACTTAAATTAGCTCATAAATATCCTATCACCAAACCCAAGAAACCATATTTGGAAGATTAACTCCTAAAAGATACTATTATTACTAACTTAGCTTTTTAAACCAATGAGGAACAATCTCCTCCTTTTGAACCCACAACCACTTCTCTTCCTCCTAACCATATTTTACCTTCTAATCCATGTGTCGATTATTCTTACAAAACCAATTGGAGATTTTTATAATAACTCAAATCCAAGCCTTATAAAATCCATTCATACATATCCTTATCATCATAATTTCTTCATGCAACAACTTAAAGAAATTAAAGATCCATCTTACTTAGAAGAGGAACTATCTTCTCATGAGCTTCAACCAAATGAAGTGAATACCATTGAATCCATTTTCCTTCTTTGAAACCCTCCATAGATTCCCTTGAATAAGACATGATCAATTATGATACACTCTTTCAATTTGATGGTCCACCCATTTTTATTAAAATAACTATTAATACCACCCTCATTTACAAAGTGTTAGTAGATGAGGGGTCCCATATTAATGTGGCATCTCTATGGCTGATAAAAAAAAATGGTTATAAAAAATATAATATTAAAAAAACTACTTGACATGTCATGGATTTGAAAAAAATAATCAAAATATACTTGGTTGTATTTTTCTCCTCTATCGATTGGACTTAAGACTATATGAACCAATCTATGGTCCTCAATTTACACTTATCTTAAAACATATTCTTAGGATGTCCATGTACTCATAAAGGGTTATTACCTCTTTTAGTAGCTAATGTATCAATTTCATTCTTAATGGCAAAAGATATAAATATGAAGCCAATCATAACCCATGGATTATTCAACTTCTAGATCCTAAAACTCAAGATTGAATTCCCACCATTCTCAAGATTAATAGTGTTCCTTTGCTTGAATTTATCAACATGAATCTAGATTTACATGTCACTCTTATTGATTCTAATGATGATTATCCCAATGAATTTAAAAATATTTTCAAAACTACCAAGGTACCTCTTTACATCTCATATTGGATACCTCCCTCTTTATTTCCTCATGATCGCATTATCCCTCTCATCAATGAGATCATTGATTTCCCCATACATGCAATGATCGATAATCATATTATATAGAAGATGACTTCATGTGAAATTATTATGGAATGGATAAGTTATTATGAGATCTTTTAATCATGTATTCACATAAATTTAGTGACTTAGTAATCTCATCTTCTGAATCTCCTCCTAAATCATAAGCATGTATAATTTCTCTAACTTATGATGATAATTACATCATGCCCCAAGCTTAATCATGAGACTATAATGCCTAATATTATTATAAAAATATATCTCAAATACATTATTTAAATCATGATATTCATACCATTTCTAAAAATTTCAAGTTAGCACCTAAAGGTCATTTATCTCTTGCTAATTCTCCACTCCTTGATACCCCTTGGGTAGTGGAACAAATCTTACTCTCCAAACCTCTAGAACTTCCATATTTTTCTATACCTCCTATCAAACCAATCATTCTTTTTTTATCCTCTCCCAATCAATAATACTAATAATAAAACAATTAAATCATATCAACCTTCCTCTCCTATTCTACCCACTCCTAATATTACAATTGATGTTAAGGCCATAAATGTATGCCTAGTACATTATAAATATGACCATTATGGTAATAACATTATTGATCTCAAAGTAGATGTGGATTATTATAATCCTCTTCCCAATTTGCCTAGTTATGAATCCATTATTTAAATACTCCATGCCTCAGACCCTCAACTCCCTTGACAACATCATAAACTTGGTAATTTCAAGGAAAAATCCCCTTGTTTCAACAAATTTATCTCTAGTATTTATCCTAAAACAAATCCCATTTCATATCTACCTAATGCACCATATCATTTCCAAGATGGAAATTCTATGCTTATTAAAGAAACTAAAATAATCAAAAATGGTACCCCATCATTCCATCAACCAATTATAGTCTCTAGAGGACATACACTAACTAAACATGATAATGTCAATTTATTATTTGATAAATATCATGAGACTTTCACTTGGTTTTATGAGGATATTGTTGGAATTGATCCTAGCATCATGGTGCACAACATCATCACCTTCCTGATGCCAAAATTGTGTGATAAAAATAATGGAAATTTCCACCCAAAGTTTCATATTTATGTCATAAATAAATCATTAAAATTATTGATTCTAAATTTATCAATTATGTGGAATATTTAGAATGGATCTTAAACATTGTCCCTATTTATAAAAAAGTCACCATGGTCATTCAAATTTGCATTAATTTTCATAACCTTAATGTTATTTATCCCAAGGACAACTTCCCTTTACCTTATATATACTCCATCATTGATTACACTATTAGATATTAAATGTTGTCCCTTATGGATGGTTGTTTTAGGTTATAATCAAACTCACATTACTCTAAAAGATTAGCATAATATAACTTTCACCACAAAATGGGGCACCTATTATTACATTAAAAATCCTTTCATCCTCAAAAACAACAAAGATACCTATTTGTAGGCTATTAATCACATTTTCCATGACCTCATCCATAATATTGTAGAAACCTATGTGTAAGACCTCAATGTCAAGTTTAAAAGTTTTAAAACTAATATTTCTTATCTTGTTATCATCTTTGATCATCTCATCATATATAAAGTTAGATTAAACCCCAAAAAATGTGTCTTTAGCATTACCTTTCGAAAAATTATAAGTTTATTAATATCTCTTCTTAGTATTAATTTTGATAACACTAATATCAATTTCATTATCAACATACCTATCCTTTGTTCCCTTATAGATATTCACACTTACCTTAGGAAGCTTAGGGAAATAATATGTTTTGTCCCCAAAATGGCTTATCTTATCTATTCTATTTATTCTCTTCTCAAGAAAGTTAATTCTATGAAATGAATCAATCCTTGTCATAAAGCATTTGACAATATGAAATAATATTTGATTCATCCTCCCACCCTTAATCCACCTTCTAATGACCCTCCTTTAATCTTATATAATTATTCCACTCTCGTATCAGTTGGGGAAATGCTTTCCCAACAAGAATTTACTGAACATGAATATATCATTTATTATATCAGTTGATGCCTCATTAACTATGAAAAACATTATACAAAAGTATAGCATGATTTCATTACTATATATTTTATATCTAAAAATATCTATCATTATATGCTTTATCAAAAAACTCATTCTATCATTCATTTTGATCCACTCTATCACTTATTCTCTAAAGCCATTTTTCTTTAGAGATATAATTGGGAAGGGGATGGTCCTTCTAATGGAATTTGATCTTTGCATTATTATGTAAAATGTTTTAAAAGGATAAATCATTGCTAACCAACTCACAAAATATCCCATACCTGTTATTGACCACTTTTAAGATAGTCTCCCAGATGATAATATCCTCTATATTAAAGGTTTTAATCAAGATATATCTCTTCAAGATTACTTTCAAAATTTAATTATTGACCTTAAAGCAAGTAATCTAGAAGAGTCCTCTATCTTTCTCGATACTAATAAATCTAATGTAGTCATCAAAGAACTACCTAAAATCAATGTTGATTTACATGAAAATACTTGGACCCTTCATTTTAATGGTTCCAAATGCCTTCAAGGAGCTTGGGAAAGTTTTATCCTCACTAGTCCACTTGGTAAAGTTATCCATTTGGAATTTCACCTTAAATTTTATGTTATTAATAATATGGTGGAATATGAAGAATTAATATTATGTATGAGAGCATCTCTTGATTGACATCACATATCTACATGTTTTAGGTGACTCCAAACTCATTTACTATTAGGCTAATGGTGATTATCAATGAAAAAGTGAAAACTTTATTTATTTTCATCAAATAGCCACTACCCTTTCCAAATGATTCATTTCTATTGCCATCAATCCCATCCCTCAAGACCAAAATTATAATACAAATTCACGTACTTCTTCAGCATCTCTTTTTTATATGTACTAAGTTTATAACAATTCTACCTTTCTTCTACAAATAAGAAAGTCCTCATATTTCATTTAACCACTAGATTCACTTATTTACCATATTTAGGTTGTCACCATTGAATATATCTTGTGGTACAAATATGTCATTCAATTCCATGAGCATCAAATCTATCCTCCAAACATGGATTCCTATGAAAATACTTGAATTCATAAATAAACTTTCAAATATGTATTTAGATATAACATCCTTTATTATCACAACACTAAGGTTACCCTACTCTATTATATTATGAAATAAGAGGTTCCTCCTCTCCTTAAACAAGAATGAGGGGTAATTTTTGGTGGTCACTATAGTGGACATGCTACACCACATAAATGCTTATGCATGAGTTTAATTTTTTCCTAATCTTCAAACATATGCCATAAAGATCACTTATAACTTTAGTCCTTGAAAAATTCATGATGATCCAATCCATTTACCTCAATCCACACTCTAAACTTTGGAGTCTCCCAGACCATTCTCAATATGGGGATTCGATCTCATAGGAAAACTACCTATATCACAGGATGGGCATGTCTTTATCTTCATGGCTACTAATTATTTTAACAAATGGGTCAAATCCATGCCTATTATTAATCTCAATGGAACCACCATTTATAAATTTATCCTCAATCATATTATCTATCATTTTGTCATCCTCATAATATATTTTATTATAATTGTGGTAATTTTAAAAATAAAGAGGTCAAACAGCTCTGTGCTAAATTCAAAATCAATCACAAATTTTCCACAACCTACCATCGATAATGAAATGGCCAAGTTAAGTCCACTAGTAAAATTATTAATAAAATTATCTAAAAAATAATCCATGAAACTCACAAGGATTTGAATCTTCATCTATACCCCCTCTTTGGGCCTATCACACTAACATATGCACTACCACTAGGGCAACTCTATTTTTTCTAGTTTATGGTTTTCAATTACTCCTCCCTTTAGAATTTGAGCTTCCCTCTCTATATGTATCTCTTTATGGTATCATACCTGATCAATAATTACATGAATTTCACCTTCATGCTCTCAATCTTCTTGATAAACACTATATTTTTGCTCTACAACACAACCTCCAATACAAGGCTCACATCACCAAACAACATAATATAAAGGGTTAAATTACATAATTTTAATGTTGGTGATATTATCCTTAAATTGGACTATACTCATGAAAAATAGGTAAAATATTCCCAAAAATGGTGAGGCCCTTATTTAGTGAAATATATACTTGGTCATAGTACCTATCACCTTCAAACTAACTATTGTAGACCTAGATTACACCCTAACTGAGTAAAGGACTATTTAGCTCCTCTACACAAATAAATTCCAACATGGAAATTGACCAAGGATGTGGTTCACCTAATCTTGGTTAATACCTTTAGTATTTTAAACTAGGTTAGCTCCTCTGATGTATCACTTAGCTCATTTTCCACTAATACCTACTAATTACTAGGGAAAATGGAGATAAAGATAAATGCAAGGGAAAACCTTAGCTACTATTGGTGAAAAAACTTGAATGATTATTCATCCACTCTAATTTAACTTCTAAAAAACACTAATGAGATAAGAAAATGACTTAATCTACAACTCCAAATGTCTATTTTACATCAATATTTCATGTAGAGGTTCACCAAGTGATAAAAACCTGAGGAAAGTGATGGAAAGGCTTGATTTAAATCACTAACCAGTTAATGTATCCAGATGATAGCTTTAATAAAATGGAATTAATAACTAAAAATGACCTAAATAATAATATAAAATAGAATCTAGGTGAGATAAGAACTTGACAAGGTAGATATTTCTACCACATATGCAAATCAAACTGACATTAACAGACTATACAAGAATAATAGAATCTAAAATAGCCATTTATTCATCTCAAGAGGGTACTATTATCACTTTTATTTATACCATTTGAGGATATTTCTTATCTCTCCTCATCTAATTAGCATAATTGAAACACCTCTCAGTTGTGGGTGAGCCTAAGAATGAGGTGAATCTCTAGATAGGGCTAGCTACCTTGATGTACCAATTGTAGACCACTACTACACCTATGAATGTGAGGGAAAAGGGAGAGAGAAAACTGAAATAAAACTATCCTAAATGAGGTGATATACCAAATTAGTTGATTACAACCAACTAGCTTCATGTTACACATGAGAGTAAGAAACTAACCAAACATACACTTCTCCAATCTGCATCTTCTCATATCAATATTTCATTATGAGGTTATGGTGAATGTTTAAGATAGGAGGTTTATAAAAGAAGTATATAATGACACTATTGAATAGGATAACTCACTTAACCTTGAAACTTCCTAGAATACTTCACATGACCTACAAGAAGAAGCTTTCTAACTGCAAATAGGTGAGAGAATGAGACAACATGCTAAGGAAATAAGAATCATCACTAATCAAGATCAATAATCTAGTTAAAAAAATTATGAATAGTCATGGAAGAGGTAAAAATAAATAGTATTTATTTATACATGGTATGAAAATGATCAAAGCTTCACCATACTCAAGTGGAGTATAGTTTATAAAGGCCAAAATGGCTAGTTCTTATAGAACATAAGAGAGAGAGGAGAAGAGAGAAGTCCAAAGGTCACAAGTACAATTGTAAAGATTATAAAATGAGTTAATTATGAATGTTAATAGGGTATGAAATGGACCATTCAAGGTTATAATAGACAAGTGGCTCTCCAAGTCATGAAAGTCATGAAAAGTGGCATGGCATTCCCTTATTGGCTCAAAAAATTGCCTTCATGGTTTAGCCTTATTTGAATGTAAAAAAACTAAAAATAGATAGGTATTATGATTTAAATTAGAGGTAAGGATTTTATAAATTCCTCTCTATTCATTGGTTTTAGTCTTGGTCATTTATAATCTTCCCAAAATGAGTTATCACCATCTGTAGTTAAAAAAACTTTTCTTTCATACACCCTGCATACTTGGCCTCCAAAAAGGAATCAATTTTCCATGATAATTAGTAAAATGGATTTGATGAAACTTTTTAAGACCCTCCATAGACTTATATTCATTAGGTGCACCTTAAAAAGTCTCTCACTTAGAGTTCTCACACTTCTCACCTTCTTGCTCACTATTCCAATTTTGACTAGTTGAGATGAGAGCTATTTTTTAGACACTTATGTGTTTATAAAAGGAATTAAATAGACATTTTGAGTTATATTATATCCTTATATTTCTTAAAAAGTTTATTTCATCTCCTAAAAATTCCTAGAACCTATAAAATGCACAAAATAGTAAAAAAACCTTGTTTTTTTACTCCATCTATACAATTTTGTATATTTAAAAAGTATGGGGAATATATTGAGAGATTATCCTAAAACATGAAATCACCATCCTAGCCTAACTATGCCATTTTGGTGCAATAACTACTCCATTTTATCAAACTAGTCATGTGCAAGGGTTTAGGAGGGTTTAAGCCTATTTTTGCTCTTAATATTTGTTTATGAAGATTTGACATTGAATTTGATAAAAAATTACACTATAAAATAATTAAATACCTTCATAAACTTCCAAAAAATCCTTATATCCCCATGTACAACCTTCAATAAGATGTGAGCATCTAAACTTCTCCTATCGAGCTTGTCTTCTCCATTCCCTACAGGATATTTAGTTGTCTTGAGCCAAAAGTGGCTTTATTTGTGATTCCCCTGCATTCAAAAATATTTTACATGTCTTAAATTATCTCAAAAAAATTAAACAATCCATTTTAATTCTCATCTCATGTTACAATTAGAAGTGACCCTGCATTTGGCCTTTAGGACTAAGCCCTGAATACTAGGCCTAACTGTAAATTTTATGGGGTTGGACCACTTATTTAATTTAAACATTATATGACATTTTTTTAATGCTTTATTATGTGTATTAAAACTTCTCATAGATTTTTTAATGGTACATTTATCTTTTTGTCTCATCTTTTACCTTATTCTCCAAAGCTTACTAGTTTTGTTTACAATGGAGTGCCCTCTATCTAAGACAAAATAGAGGACACTTCACCTATTTAATTAGGGAAAAAAAAATTGGAGGCATTTATCCTAGTTTTATAGAGATTTTAAATAAAACTTAAAACTCTTTTCCCAAGAATAGATCCTCAAAAAACATTATAAACCAAAAACAACCCATGGGGAAAGACATTGTGTGTAGGCTTCTACTATGTGAACTATATGATACATTATTAGAACCTTTTCCCTAATATATATATATACACTATGAGGGTGTTATTGGGATGTTATTATTATTATTATTATTATTATTATTATTATTATTATTATTATTATTATTATTATTATTATTATTATTATTAAGGTTTTATAACCTTAAATCATCCCTCTAAACTTCCACATATTCCTCATACTTTCTGCCTGGTCAAACTAAGTGTTATTCCTTCTTTATGTTTTACTTTTTGGCACCATACTTGTATGTGATGTTTATTTAGTTGAACTTGAAACAATGTATAAAACATTTATTTAAGAATAATTAACCATTTAATAATTATTTTACTTATTTATTCACATTTATCTTAGCCTAAACCATCCCTTATACACATTATCTTAGTTAATTATTTACCTATAGTGACATATAGGTGAATGTAGGGGACCCTATAGGTGGATTTTATCCCAAAAACTTGTGATAAATATTCATTATAAACCACTTGATATAATTTGGAGTTATTTTGAATCCTCTTTCAACAACCAATATTGGTATATCCATGCACAACTCTACTATGGATGGTATAGAGGTTCAAAATCAGTTGTAGGTGAACATGTACATGATGGGACACCTGTAGGAGATCACTAGACCTTGAAACATCAAACAAAAACTTATCTTGATGTTATCCTTTCCCATTTATATCCATTTCACTCCATAAGGTAATATAAACATGATTATATACCTTTTTAGTTAAATATTGGGTGAAATGATCTTTTATAGCTTAGGCCTATATGTGATCACTGCCTGAGTTTAGTGCATGAAAACACAACTTTGGGCCTCACAAAAACCAATTTCAACTGATCACATACCCATTAAAACTTGCATAGTCCTTTTCCTATGTAATTAAAATAAGATAAACACATTAATATGCATACCAATTAATTATAACCTTGTTATGTGACTTTGGCAAAATTGACTAGACCTCTATTTTCACTCTTTAGGGAAAATGTCCCTGTACTCATTCCATTTATGTTTGAGGGTGATCCATACTTATATTTGTTCATTATACACCTCAATCAAGTCTAAAATGGTCAAATCACATGCTAGAATCCAAAATAAGGTTTTACCATGTCTCTAATTTCCCATACAAGAACCTTTAAAGCTTTGTATTGTCACTTGTAGGTGAGTATTTTCACACACAGGTAGTGAAGCAATTTGGGTAGTATACAAGGTTTATGAGATTTAATGAAGTTTGGTACTTTTACAAAGGTTTCAAATAGACTATTACTACCATAAAAACATTGATTAGCTTAAACACTTTTCACAATATGATATTCTCCATGAGGCCACTTGTAGGTGCATATTAATGGTAGGAGACTTCGAGGTTAGGTAGTGAGTAGTAATATGGGTATTGTATAATATATATATTATTTAGATTCAATATAAACATTATATAAGTGAAAAATGACTCTCTTTCTAATCTAAAATATTTGAAACACCTATCAGATATCCCCTTCTATCATGGCATCCTTCTAAGGTACGTGTATATTCAAAGAGTTGCTTGCATGTGCATAGTGTATTGATTGTACCCATGGAAAATTGATTGGATAATGAGAATAAAAGGTGAATTAGAGTTAATATATAATTATAAAAATGAGGATTGACCTATGAAAACTTAGTGAAGTCACAATCAAATCATGAAGAACCTGAAAATGGTGGAAAATTACCTATCATCCCAAATGAGACTAATCTACCAACTTGAGATGGTTTGCTCACTAAAGAAACTTAAAACTTGAAATAAATCATGGAGGTAATTTTATAATAGGTCCAACATCCTTTGGAGTAAACATCACCAACTAGTTTGTATGGACTTTTCTAAATTGGAGTAAAACTGATAGGGTATAGGAAATAGTGAGAAGAAAAGCACAATCAACTTTTTAGAGATGGTTCATAAAGCACAGTTGACCAATATTGGAAATATTGTTATGTAAATGGATATATCTAAGTTTAATTTCACCTCCCTAAGGTTTTTTACCTAAAACTTCTCCAACTATCTGTACGAAGTATAAACCCATTGATCACTTGTGTGTGTTTAAAAGGGCATAAAAGGAGAAAAATGGTTTTAGCTTGAATTCGGTACTTCAAAAGAATTTAAAATGTGTAATTAAGTATAATGAAGATTAATAAACATTCCATGACCTTCTCCCATGTGTCACCTTCCCTCATGGGCCGTATAAGTTCCAAACTCCCTCCTTTCAGTTGGTTTCTTCATCTTTAGTTAGATAACCTACAAGATTCAAATGGGACTAACATTCTTGATAGAGAATATAACTTCTTGGACATTTTCAAGGAATTAGGACACTTGGAAACCTTGGAAACTATGCCACTTACATTTATAACCCAAAAAATGACTTTAAAAGATAAAAATATTAATATAACTAAGACTAAGGCTAATATAGCATCAAATTTCATCACATAGACTATAAAATACCCCATAAAAAAATATTAGACCCCTAAAAACACCTAAAACTCAAGTTTCTTCTTATAGGGGTCCTAATTTGACCTGTAGGGTCAAATTTGCTCAATAAATTAGTGATGCATAGGGGTAGTATGCCTACTATACTAAAGATCATTAGCCGTATCAATCCATTGGGATTAAGGAGTCATCTAAAGCATAAAATAAAATAATGATACATTTGACCATTGACCACAATATTCTATCAAGACAAGACCACCTAAATACCTCAACCACATAAAACTAAAAAATAAACTAACAACACACACACACACACACACACACACACACACACACACACACACACACACACACACACACACACACACACACACACACACACACACACACACACACACACACACACATGTGCTCAAATCACTTCAAAAAATTATAAAACAAACCACTATGTAAAACTGAAAACTAATCATACCTCTCTTTCCAGGATCAAAATTAAAGTTCCTTGCATCTCCTTCTTCATGAGATGAAACATAGTTCTAAGCATGTTTCTCTTTGGATTGGATACCTGATGGATCAAAACTATTCTTTGGTACTTTACTTGATCTAATATCAAGTAGATCATCCTAAAATAGGTCTCCAATGTAAACATATTCCTCTTGGCCTTGTACACATAACTAATATTTCTTCCCACTCTTCATCTCATGATCAACTTGCATCTTCTTAGTAGGTATGGCTTCAAGAGGAGTAGTTTCTTGTTCCTTAAAATATTGAGGCCAAAGAAGCTTGTCCATCATTCAAGAGCTGATCTTTTTATCCCAAATTATTGATAATATCATATCCCATTTTGATTATTTTAAACATATCATCATGGGATGCATATGTCTTTTGAAAGGACAAATTTGAAAAGTTACTTTTCCTTTGTAGACTTACTTGAGTGTCAAGGCAACCTTCTCTATTTTCAAATAGATCATAGTCTCCTTGAAGAGGAGTGAAAACTTCTCTAATGATTAAAAATAATTCATCCCAAGGATGATTAAAGGCTTGTTTTTTCTCATATATGACATTTTTAAAAATGTCATCTTTCTTATCATCACTTCCAATCAGCTCTAAAGAAGTTGTAAACCCCTTGAGAGATTCAAACTCATTAAAAATTATTACAAACTACTTCCATAAGTCCTCATATTTTCTTTGATCAACATCATGAAGGGTAACAAAAAGAGAATCTCTTTCATCCTCTTTTTTATAATCCAAAAGGACTTCATCCAAGATTTCTTCTTTAACACAAGGAATTCTTCATTATCAACATAATAACAAGACTCAACACAAGGACTTACTTCTTCTTCTATATTTATGAACTCTTAAGGGATCTCAAGTTTCATCTAAACTATCATAACCTAAATTTTCTTTTGAAGGGATACAATATCCTCAATCTCCTTCACCTTCTTGGTGATGTCAAGACTAGGCATCTTGAAATTAGGTGACTTAGCCTAGTGAGGTTGCCAAGGAGATATGCTTTCTTCAAGAAAGACTTATCAATTTATCTCAACCAAATTCTATTATTTAGGTTCCCACACCACAAGTCCATTAGGACAAAGGGTGATAGGGTGAGGAAAAGCTAAACTAGTTAGTGGAGGTGGAACATAGAACTCAAAATTAGATTGAGAATGAATTCTAGGGGATCTTTTTGGAAACTCTTGAGGAAGGGGAGGTATACCTTGGGATAAAATAGATTAGTTTTATTTATTCAAATTTTCAATATCTTTATTGAAATCTGATTTAGATTGAGGACTTTCTTAAGGAAGGCTAGATGGGGTGTGTTTGAGAATATGATCTTCTTTTGGCTTTAAACCATCCATCACACATTGACTCAACAATTTCACTATCAAGTCTAACTCCTAAATTTTCTTAGGTAGGTTCTATTATAAAATTCTCTCTTGAATTTTTTGGGAATCTTCATGAGGACAAGGAGTAAAATAGATATGATACAACTCATGACTAGGCTAAGAAGAATGATATTGGAGCTCATAAAGATCATATTAGAGTTGGTAAGGATCATGACAAGGGTGATATGGAATTTCATAATCTTGATAAACCTCACCAGCTTGTGTGAAAAAATACTCAACACCAAATTAATCCATGGACCTTCATTAATAAAAAAATAACATAAGTAATGATTATCAACAATATTCAAAAGGAATACATGAGTTACTTGACCAACTGATGTAATCTCAATGTTGACATTGATGTTTAGATAGATGCCTTTAAAGGTTGATGTGTTGAAAGACAACACCAAAAATATTTCAAATTTTTGGACTAATAGTCTCATTAGGCATGACAAAAAATATTTTCACTTATATTTTCACCCTTTGAGGAGATGTTTCAACTCTCCTCATCCAATAGGAACAATAGAAATAACTCTAGGTTATGGGTGAGTCTAAGAATGAGGTGAATCTCTAGATAGGGATAGATCCCTTGATGTACCACTTGTAGACCAATACTACACTTATGATTATGATGGAAAAGGGAGAGATAAAAATAAAATCAAACTATCCTAAAGGAGGTGATACACCAAATTAGTTTATGACTAACCATCTTCATGTTACACATGAGAACAAGGAACTAACCAAACATGCACTTATCCAATCTGTATATTCTCACATAAATATTTCATTATGAGGTTATGGTGAGTGTTTATTATAGGAGGAATATAAAATAGGTCTATAATGAAACTATTAAATATGATAACTCACTCAACCTTGACACTTCCTATAACACTTCACATGACCTACAAGAAGAAGCTTTTTAATTTCAAATAAGTGAGAGAATGAGACAAAATGCTAAGGAAACAAGAGTCATCACTAAGAAATATAAATAATTCAAGTAAAAAAAACTATTAA
This sequence comes from Torreya grandis, assembly GCA_037957365.1. Lineage (NCBI taxonomy): Eukaryota > Viridiplantae > Streptophyta > Pinopsida > Cupressales > Taxaceae > Torreya > Torreya grandis. Next base: position 982,685 of record JARHVA010004796.1, on the reverse strand, counting down.
TAGTCATGGAAGAGGTAAAAATTAGTAGTATTTATTGATCTATGGCATTCAAATGAGTACAGCTTTGCCATACTCATGTGGAACATAGTTTACCACAGCTAAAATGGCTAGTTCTTATAAAACTTGAGAGAGAGAGGAGAAGAAAGAAGTCCAAAGGTCACAAGGAAACTTGTAAAGATAATAAAATGAGTTAATTTTTCATGGTAATAAGGTTTTAAATGGACCATGTAAGGTCAGAAGAGACAAGTGGCTCTCCAATTCATGAAACTTAAGAAAAGTTGCATGGGATTCCCTTTACTAGCTCAAAAAAATGCCTTCATGATTTAGCCTTTTTTGAACATCCTAAAACTTAATATGGATAGTTTTTATGATTAAAATGAGAGGGAAAACTTTCATACAAGCCTTTTTATGTATTTGTTGTAGTCTTAGTCATCTAGAATTTTCCCAAAATGAGCTATCACCATCTATAGTCAAAATAACTCTTCTTTCATACACCCTACACACTTGGCCTCAAAAAATGCATCAATTTGCCATGAAATTTTTTTAAATGGAGTGGATGAAATTTTTTAAGACCCTCTATGGCCTTATAAGAATTAGACACACCTTACCAAGGCTCTTACTTGCAGTTTTCACACTTCTCACCATCTTTCTCAATATGCCAGTTTTGAATGGCCAAGATGAGAGCTATTGTTTGAAAAATTAGGTGTTATTACAAGGCATGAAATTTAAATTAGATTTTATATTAATTCCTAATCTTTATTTCATCTTTTTAATCCCCCTATAACCTTTATAATACATAAAACAATCAAGAAAACCTTTTTTTATACTACATCCATACAATTCTTTATAGTTAAAAAGTATGGGGATTATATTTATAGAGTCTCATATGGAATAAAATCATAATATTATTCAAACTATTCCATTTGGGTGCACTAACTACTCCATTTTCTCAAATTGGTCACTAGCAAAGGTTAAGGAGGGTTTATGCCTATTTCTACTCTTAATCTTTATTCATGAAGCTCTGACATTGAAGTTGCTAAAAAATTACAATATAAAATATTTAAATTTATTAATAAACTTCCCAAACTACTTATATAACCATGCACAACTTCCAAGAATATGTGAGCATCTAAAATTCTCCTATCGAGCTTGTCTTCTCCATTCCCTATGGGCTTGAAGTTGTCTTGAGCCAAATGCTTTTTTATTTTTTATTCCCCTACATCCAAATATATTTAACATGAATAAAATTACCTCACAAACATGACACAATCCATTTTAATTCTCATCTCATGTTATAATTGGAAGTGACCCTCCATTTGGCCTCTAGGCCTAAACCTTAACTACTGGGCCTAACCACAACTCTTGTGGGTTTGGACCACCTATTTAATTTCACACTTATTTGATATATTTTTTATGTTATAATATGTTTATTATAAATTATCAAAAAAATTTAAAGTGTCTCTTTATCTTTTGGTCTCATCTCTAACCTTATTCTCCAAAACCTACCAGTTTTGTTCATAAGGGAGTGTCCTCTATTTGAGACAAAATAGAGAGAACTTCCCCTATTTTCTCAAGAAAAAAATGTTGTAGGTGTTTTTCCTAGTTTTATATAACTTAAACACAAAATTTTAACCTTTTTTCCAAATATTATATCCTCCAAAAGCATTAAAAGCAAAATTAGACTCTGGGGAAAGACATTGTGTGCAGGCTTCTACTATGTGAATTATATGATGCATCATTAGAACATTTTCCATAATTCATCTCCACTATGAGGGTTTTATGAGTATATTATTATTATTATTATTATTATTATTATTATTATTATTATTATTATTATTATTATTATTATTCTTATTAACGTGTTTTAACCTTAAATCATCCCTCCAAACTTCCACATATTACTCATACTCTTTAAGTGGTAAAACTAAGTGTTATTCCTTGACTATGTTCTATTATTTGACACCATACATGTAGGTGATGTTTGGTTAGTTTGACTTGAGACAATGTATAAATCCTTTATTGAATATTTCCTAAACATTTAAAAGTTATTTGACTCATTTATTAACCCTTATCTTATCATAAACCATCCCTTAGACACATTGTCTCAGTTACTATTTACCTATAGTCACCTACATGTGACTGTAGGGGACCCTATATGTGGATTTTATCCCCAAAACCTATGATAAATAATCATTAAAAATCCATTGAGATAATTTTTATTTATTTTGAATCCTATTTCAATAACCAATATTGGTATCTCCATGCACAAATATACTATGGATGGTATATAGGTTCACAGTCAGTTGTAGGTGAACATGCGCATGATGGGACACCTGCAGGTGATCACTAGACCTTGAAACATCACTAAAAAACTATATCATGATGTAATAAATTCCCATTGTCATAAATTTATATCCATAATGTCTTATATACATTATAATATACCTTTTTATTTCAACATTGGGTGAAAGGATCTCTTATAGCTCAGGCCTGTAGGTGATCATTGCCTGAGTTTAGTACATGAAAACATAATTTTAGGCCTAAAAAAAAACAATTTCAACTGATTGCCTCCCAAAAAACCTTAAAAATTATTTGTCCTATGTAAATAATAAAATACAAAAACATTATGATGCATCAAAATTTCTTATAACCCTATTGTATGACTTTGGCAAAATTGACCAGACCTCTATTTTCACTCTTTAGGGAAAATGTTCTTGTACTCATTAATTTTATGTTTGAGGGTGATACATTATTCCATTTCTGAATTAGACACTTAAATCAGGTATTCAATGGTCAAATCACATGATATAATCCATATTAAGGTTTTACTATGTCTCTAATTTCCCATACAAGAACCTTCAAAGCTTTATAATGTCACCTGTAGGTGAGTATTTTCACACATAGGCAGTGAAGCAACTTGGGAAGTATAAAAGGTTTATGATATTTAATTAAGTTTTGTAATTTTACAAAGGTTTAAAAAATATTATTATCTTAGAAACTCCTCATAATATTATATTCTCCATGAGGGCACCTTTAGGTGCATATTAATGGTAGGAGACTGTAAGCTTAGGTAGTGAGTAATAGTATGGGAAATATATAAGAGATATATGCTTTAGATTGACTCTAAACATTAAAAAAGTTAAAAATTACACTCTTCCCACTCCAAATTATTTGAAACACATATCATATATCTCCTTCTATCATGACATCCTTTTGAGATACTTGTATATTAAAGGAGTTGCTTATAAATACATAGTGCATTGACTACACCCATGGAACATTTCTTGGAGAATGAGACTAAAAGGTGAATTGGGGTCAAGATATAATTTTAAACATGAGGATGAACCTATAAAAATTAATTTAAGTCACCATCAAAGCATGAAGATCTTGAAAATGGTGGAAAATTGCCTATTATTCCAAATGAGACTAATCTACCAACTTGAGATGATTTTCTCACCAAAACACTATTAAAACTAAAAAAACATGGAGGTAATTTTATAAGAGATAAAACATCCTATAGGTTCAACATCACCAACTATTTTGTATGAGCTTGTCCAAATTGGAGTAAAACTTATAGTGTGTAAGAAATAGTGAGCAGAAAAACATAGTCAACTTGTTAGAGATGGGTCATAAAGCATGGTTAACCAATATTAGAACTAATTTTTATATAAATGTATATATTTGAGTTTAATTTCACCTACCTAAGTAATTTTACTTGAAACTTCTCCAACTATCCATACCAAGCATAAACCTGTTGACCACTTTTGTGTGTCTAAAAGGGTGAAAAAGGAGTAGAATGATATTAGCTCAAACATGTCACTTACAAAGAATTTAAAATGTATAATTGAGTTTTATGAATATGAATAGACATTTCATGACCTCCCATGTTTCACCTTCCCTCATGGGTCATACAAGTTCCAAACTCCCTATTTTTAGTTACTTTCTTAATCTTTAGTTAGATAACCTACAAGATTCAGATGGGTTTGAGATTATTAACAAGGAATATGAATGTTTTCAAGGAAATTAAGTTACTTGGAAACCTCTAAAACCATGCCACTTGTATTTATGACCCCAAAAATGACTTTGAAAGATAAAAGGATTAATATGACTAAGACTAAGGATAATATAGCATCAAATTTCAAAAAATGGGCTATAACATACTCCATGACAAAATATTAGAACCCTAAAAACACCTAAAACTTAGGTTTTTTCATATAGGGGTCCTAATTTGACATGCAAGGTCAAATTTGGTTAATAGTTATAAATCTCAATCTTGGTAGAGTCTAGTCATGCCCAAGAAAGGGATCATCTTCAAGGCTTATAAGTCTATATATATGATAGAACGGGATGAGAGAAATGGGAAAGGATTCACAAAAAAATGGATAAGAGGTCATTATTATCAATATTTTAAATCCTCTGGCATTGATTTAGTTATCAAAGATCATCATGATAAGACTACTTCCAAAAAATGACCATAACAACCATATGAGTCCATTTTAATTATTTTTGGTTTTCATTGATGCTCATTATATTTATAATGGTGGGATAAAATTGTTAACAATATTCTTATGGCATTTATGTAGCTACAATAGCTTAATCAATATGTTTTGATCTTGGCAATGTTGATTGTTCCCTACTGGCTCCCTACTAGTTCATCTTTGGCATGCAAGAATGGAGGAAAGGGGTTGTAATCATGCTAATAGCTTTGGAAACAAACATGTCAAAATTGATGTGTCTACATTTGTGGCATCCCTTTGTAATATCAGCTCTAGTTTAACCTCTATTGAACTGGCTTTAATTTTGAATTTTGACCATTGATCTTGATATGAGCTTCTCATATTGTGCCAACTGATAGCTCTTCATTTTTTCTTAAAATCTTGCTAACTATTTGAATTCATACACCCCATCAATCTAATTTTGCATGGATTTAATGCACTTTATTTATATTTTACCCATTTAATATGATTTAGAACCTACCAAATTCTCATTTATCTTCAAGATTCACTAATACTTTGACCTCTTCTTTGCCATTGATATTGATCTATAAAATTGAATGCACTCTATTGATCTACTTGGACCCACTGGCCTTGTCAATCAATGTATAATATTGATCTATATGATAGGTACCTAAGATCTTAACACTTGTCATCAATTCATTTATGCTAACCTTTTGACTTGATTCTCATTGTTGATCTATTTTGCATGATCAAATTCTCACCATTAGATCTTTCAGACCCACTAACATCATATATTTCCCACTCACCACTAGATTTGATATTATTTCTTGATATTTGGACATTTATCAACTCTATGTTAAACTTGGGAACATTTGAATTTAAATTACTATTTCATGAAGCTTAACTTGATGTCCCCATGAACATCTCACTTTATAAGTCTAACTTTGGAGCTTTATAACTTAAGCTAGACAACTCATCAATTAAAAAAATAAATAGATAATGTTCAAGGCATAATGAACATAATATTCATGCAATATCATGGCCTAAGAGGCTCCCTAAGTGCATTTATTAAATGTGTAACTAGATTGACCTATTTGTTTATGCTTAACATGTTGATGATGTTTTGGTTGTCTAAGATCACCAAATTCACACTTTAATCTTACTTAAAGTGTTTCAAAATCTTGCAAATAACTTGTGCTCTTCATTTGAAGTTTGTCTATTCCTTCTTCCATGGGATAACTCTTCAAAAGTAACCTACTTATCTTTAATCCTAGATGTAGAAAATTTTGGTATGTAGGCCAAATTAGCCAACATATTTAGTGACTCAACTGGGAAGCATGCCTGATATGCTTGAGAACCTAGACTATTTCCATGACTCTTGGACTCATGAATAATGAAAAATTCAATTCATGGATATAAGTAACCCTCTAACTTGAAAAAACAATAGATTCCACCAAAATAAAAAAGGGAAGCAAGCTAAACACAATAAAATTAAATAGACTAATGTGTTAAGATAACACTTGGAGGAAATAAAAACAAGCTATGTATAGGGGACTTAGCTTCCTTAATATCAATGTTTTAGATGTATCCCATTTATTGGGAAATGAATCTCCTCGCCATTGATATTTGGCGATTGGAAGGCATTATAGGACTTGTAACTAGAGATTGTATATGGACCACTCCAAAGAGATTTAAAATTTGTATGTCTTCCTGGCTTATCTCTATCCTCATCCCACTTGAGGACCAACTATCCTCTTTAAAACTTCATGAAGAAGCTCCTTTGTCAAAATCTCTCTTCACTTTTACATGATGGATTTCCATAGCTAGCATGGATTGATGTCATGTCTCTTATAACTCCATAATCTCAACATATATGATATCCATAGGTTCTTTCTATAATAACTCAATTTTATGCATCAGTTATAGGGTAGGAAATTCAAAATAAATAGGCATTCTTGCTTCCTTACCATATACTAGCTTGTAGGGAGAGTTGACTATTAACTTTTTATAGGTAATCTTATCATCTTATAAAGCTAACTTTAATTTTAGATGCCATGACCTTTGATTATCTTAAATTGTTCTTCTTATGATCTTCAATAGGTTCTTATTAGTGGACTCAGCAATACCATTTATTTTGGGATAATAGTTTGATGAAGTGTTGAGATAAACACCATATTGAACTACCCATTAGCTGATTCTAGACCCCATAAAGGCCATAGCATTATTAGAAATAATATTTGAAATGGCTCCAAACCTAGTAATTATACCTTCATATAAGTCTATAACATTGGTCTCATTTACTTCCTTTAATGCCACTACTTATGTCCATCTAGTGAAGTAATATGTAGCAGTTAGTATTCATTTATGACTTGAGATTGAAGGGGGTTTAATGAGAACAATAAAGTCCAATCCCCATTAAGGTTTGATCCACTATAATTATTTGGAGATGTAAGGTTTCAAGTTTAACCTTTCCAAAAAACACAAAACATTGTCTAAATTTCCTAATCCATGCATGACAATCACCAAATAATATTGGACAATAATACCCACCTCTCATGATCTTGTGGGCTCTGGTCCTTATTGAATAATTCCCTCCATCATGTAAATTTTCAAGTAATTTTTTTTAATGTTTTTTAATGAATATTAACAACATGCCATTGATATATTTATTAAACAAAACACCATAAACAAGAAGAAATGGAATAGATTAGAATCTAAAATATATTATTTTTGAAGGGGTTAGGCGAGAGGGATAAAGAACATCTTGGAGATATCTTACTAAATCATGATATTAGATGGAAGGTGAGGTAAGATAAGTTGTAAATTCTTCATTATTTGACACCATAACCACCTCATTGGCTTCTTGTAAGTCTTGGGATAGATGCTCACAAAGTCCCTTGCCTCTAACTAGCTTTTTGGCTTTGATCTCCACATCATAATCCATTAATTTTATTATCCAACCAACTATTTTCTCATTTATACCTTTGTTTTAGATAAATTATTTGATAATTGGATGGACAACCATCAAATGTATCTTACTATTAGACAACAAGTATATAAATTTATTGAGAGACCTTATGATTGAAAGTACTTACTTTTGAGCAAAAGAGTACCTTGTTTCATATCCTTATAAGCCTTGACTGAAGAAAGTTATTGGTTGTTCTAAGGCCTCCTAGTTCTACTACATAAGAATGCCTAAAATGGTGTCAATATTATCATAGGAGTACAAAATGAAGTCCTTTGATAAATCTAGGTTCATGAGCATAGGAGCATTAGCCATGGATTTCTTAATTTCCTCAAAAATCCTTACTCCTTCCTTGGAATAGCTAAAGATTTAATTCTTCTTTAGCATGGTTGTAAGTGGCTTGGTTAAAGTAATAAAATTTTATATGTATCTTATGATAAAAAATTTCTCCCCTAAGAAACTTTACAAGTCTCTTTTGTGCTTGGGTAAGGAAAGTGCAACAATTGAAGCTATTCTTTTAGGATATATGCTTAAAACATGATTTGAAACTATATGTTAAAGAAGCTTACCTTCATGAACTAAGAAGACACACTTTTTAGGATTCAATTATACCTAAAATTATATACACCTTTTAAATACTTGCTCAAGGTGAACCATGTGCTAACTTGCATTATTTGAAAACACTATTATATCATCAAAATAGACCAACATAAACATGTTAAGAAGGCCTTGGAATGCCATATACATGTATCTATAAAAACTTTCCCCATCATTGGATAAAATAAAATTCATATTTATATATGCAAATTTACCCCATTTTGTGGTGAAGACTGTCTTGAATTCATCTTCTTCCTTGACCAAAATATGATTGTAGCCACTATATCCATCCAATAAGGATAGTGATTTTGAACCTGTAACCAATTGTAAAATCTATTCTATTGATAGTAGTCGATATTCATATTTAATAGAAGACTTATTCAAGTCACAAAATTCAACACACAGTCTAATTTCACCATTATTTTTATATACTGGAACAAGGTTTGCCACTCAAGTTGATTGCTTGAATGGAAATATAATAGCTGACTCAATGAGCTTATGATTCTTGTTTCTCATCAAAGGCTCAAGCTTAGGATTAATAGGCATTCTTATTTGTCTTATTGTCTTATATTCATCTTCTAGCTCCATGGTTTGTTGAATTAGACTAGGTTAAATCCCTTAAGATCACTATATTTCCATGCAAATACATCTACAAAACTTGGACATAACTCAATGAAATCTTCCTTTTCTAAATGAGTACACACCTTTCCCAACTTTAAGTTCTTACCATGTGTGACTTCCACATTTACATAGTTTTCCTCCTTTGTTGACAAAGATGAATTTCTTTCCTTAGCTCATCATCACCACTGAATATGTTGTCAAGTGCAACCAATCCCTTGGGTAGCTTATTTTTTGAAATTGCACAATATGATCACCATACTACTGCAAGTATTTTGACTAATTTCTTGAGGAAAACTTAGCTTCCTATTACAAGAAAGTGATAATTTGATTATAATTTTCAAAAACTTACCAATTATCATTATTATCTAGGATAGAAGACCTTAAAATCACCTTATTATGTGACTAGACCTTTTTATTTCTTACATCAATTGGGACACTAAATTTTTCCCTAATGGTAGCTAAACTATCTACATGTTTTTTGTTCATCTCTTAGTATTACCTCAATGTTGAAGGCCTGAAACTATTTAAGTAAGTCCCATACTATATGATTATAATATTTATGTAATGGGTTTTTGCATATATTAATACCTCTCACTTGGTAAACTACAAATTCACTATCATCAAAGACTTGTAAGGTGTTGAATTTCATATTCCTAGCTTATTGTAAACCATGAATTAATGCCTCATATTCTACAACATTTTTTGAAAAAAAAAATTGAAACTTAATAGATGAGAAGTACCTTTTCTTTGCTATAGAAATAAACATCATTCTAACCTAGGTACCATGCTTATTCCTTGACCCATCAAAGTATAGTTTCCAAAGATGATCACTAAACTCAACATCCTTCATCAAGGCTAAAATTGGTACATCTTTCTCATGAAATAAATAAACACCAATTCCTTCATATTCAATTATATTGTAAGGATAATATTCATGTGAGTTAGAGTCCCCCTCATCAAGGAACAAATCTGGAATCCCATCTAAAGGTGATTCAATTTCCTCTTCTATCACCTCATTTGAGATGAGGCAATTGGTGTTCATAGCACTTGGCATATACGGGTCTAAATGGAACCATATAATAGGTTAAAAATGTATGGTTACCTTAGTTACATACCTAGTCTTAAACATCAAATATGTCTAATTAGTTGATAAGTATCCTCCAATATTTGAGGTAAAGTCCTTTGATAGACACATGGTAAAATAAGAAGGCAAGTCCACCACAACTACATCTTATTGAATGGTAACATTGGGACAAGCATGTAGTGTCAAACTAAAATATTTAATGATTCCTACTATATCTTTTGGTGGCTCATATATTTTAAATACTCCTTTAATATTTGGTTCATAAACAAGACCAAACTTGTTTGTAATTTACCTAGGCATGATAATGCTACTGGATCTACTATCCACCATACAATTATGAACTAAACAATAACCAACTATAAAATAGAGGTAGAAGGGAGGATTTTTACTAGACTTTACCTCATATTTGTCTTATTTTTCCATTATGTGTACCTATTTTACTTGATGTTTTACTTTCTATTTTGAATTCATTAAGTTAACTCTTTGTTTCTTAACTGTGAGAGCTGAAAGCTCTTGGATGAGCATGCACTTTTCCCTAGAATATCAAGGGAATCTAAAATTATAATGTTTATTTTATATTTATTCATATAATATATTATGATGAATGAGGCTCCACTAACCTTTGGATTCACCAATTGAACCACTCGTTGTTCATAGACTAGAGGTATTTGAGGGACCTTCCCAACCTCTACATTCTAATTTTTTTGTGTTAAAGAGGTAATAGGTTGATCTTTGATACTTTGGGAACCAAAATTAGGAGTAATTGAAGAATTAGTAACATCTTGAGCCTCATCAATGACTCTTATTTTATCTCTAGTTATAGTTTCAATTTGACCACTTGAACTCTAGCTTCACCAGTATTATTGAAAGCAACATAATCATCCATTTTCTTATTTACACTAATGGCATTAGGTTGACCTTGAACTTGTTGAGCCTCTCCCTGGGGTACCACATTTGCCCCCTAATATTGACTCCTTTTAGATAAAACTCTTCTTGTATCATTTATAGCATAATAATGTTCGGTGATACCAAGGATTGGCCTTAAGCATCATTGAGATTGGATGGATGCCAACTTGAATCATGCATCAAATTGTTTTGAGGTGCTGTGGGAATAATATATTTTGAACTTGTTGGTATTTTAGGGTCAATAAATACATATGGTTTAACTATAACGATAGATCCTTGTGCTTGGTAAGGTGGTCTATTTTCCATAAATCCTTGGTAGGGAGGATTTTTATCTCTTAAAGATTGATAGGAGGTCTGATTTTATTGTTGATAAGGCCTACCCTCGTATTTTTGTATTTTGAGTTAAACTATTTCATTCCTAAAATACTATAATAGACTTTTCAATTCTCTAATCTCATGAACTTGACTAGAAAGGGTTATAGCTTGGGCTTTAGGAGATGGGATAGGAGCTAATGATATAAACTAGGGAACTTGAAGTGGTGGATTAGATTGAAAATATGGGGATATATGAATTAGAGGCCAAGGAGAAATCTTACCATCTTGTATCAAAATATTTTATACTCTTATGGTAACTTCATAAGCATTTAACAAGGTGTTACCACCCATGGACTACATCATCACATTGATATCAAAATAGAGGGATTTCAGATAGTATAAAAAGGCATATTTTGGGGGTTGTCTAATCACTACAAGAATCTTAATCCATCTATTTTGGAATTTGAGGTTAAAATCATACATGAACTCATAGGGATCACTCTAAATCGTAGTTAATTTCTCAACTAATGATAGGTGATCAGATTTATCTTCAAACTATCTGACTAAGGCTTCACATAACTCATCCTATGTAGCAATGGAATTCAAAAGAAGATTTATATACCACTCCAATTATTTTAATTTGAAGGAAGTAACAAGTAATATGATAGACACATTATCTTTAATAACATTATAAATAAACGAAGGTTGGCAACATCCTAGATATGCTCAATAAAAGTTGTTTGATGTTCTCTATAAAATAATGGGATGATTTTAAGAGCAAACATAGGACTATCATCATACTAGGCTAAGTTAAATGTACTACCTCTATTGAATGGACAAAAATACTTGATTTATGATGGTCATTTAGTTGGTGGGGATTAAATTTCTTAATGAAATAGGATGACTAAGGGATGAATATTAATTTTGAGGATAAGTTATTGTCTTATTAAATCTTACTCTCTTATACGAAACAATAGGCAACTCGATGAATTCAAGGTGAATAACTTTACTATCTGACCTTGTAGTAACCTTTGACATGAGAATGTTGTCTAGATGATGCTATGAACTATGTAAATTTAAATTTATTGAGCTCCTAATGATGATGGATCTCATTTTATATTGAAAATTCTTCTTCTTAGATTCAAATTTTATCTCCCAAGGAGACCTAGTATCATAAGATATGCCAAAACTTTTGTAGACCTAAATAGCACCCTAGTTGAGCAAAGGACTATTCAAGTCCACTCAAATCTAGTCCAACATGGGAATGACCCTAGGCTATGGGTTACCTAATCTTAGGTAAAACATCTAATATTTTTAATGAGGATATATCCTTTGATGTATCACTTCTCATTTCCACTAAAACTTATAATTTTATGGGGAAAAGTGAGAGAAAGATAATTGAAAGGGACTATTGGTGATACACCTTGAATTATTGTTCATCCACTCTACTTGGACATCTAAAAAAATTAATGAGATAAGAAAATTACTAAATATACAACTCCAAATGTCTATTATGCATCAATATTTCATGTAGAGGTTCACCAAGTGATCAAACCCTGAGGGAAGTGATGCAAATGTTTGATTTAAAGCACTAGCCAATCAATTTATCCACATGATAGATGCAATAAAATGGCATTAAATGATAAACATGACCTAAATAATAAGATAAACTAGTAGTTAGGTGAGATCATGACTTGACAAGGGAGGTATTTATACCACATATTCAAATCAAACTAATATTAACACACTATATCAAAATAATAGAATCTAAAATATTCATCTATTCATCTCAAGAGGTTACAAAGCTCAATCTTGGTAGAGTCTAGTCTTGCCCAAGAAATAGATAATATTCAAAGCTTATAAGCATATATATATATATATATATATATATATATATATATATATATATATATATATATATATATATATATATATACAGAATGGGATGATAGAGATGAGAAAGGATGCCTTGAATAATGGAGAAGGGTTCATTATGATTAATATATATATATATATAATAGAATGGGATGATAGAGATGAGAAAGGATGCCTTGAATAATGGAGAAGGGTTCATTATGATTAATATTTCCAATCCTCTGGTGTTAATTCATTTAGTAAGGATCATCATGCTAAGACTACATCTAAAAACTAGCCATAACAACCATATTAGTCCCTTTCAATCTATTTTTTCTATACATTAATGATCCTTATAGTTATAGTGGTGGGATCAAATGGCTATCAATCTTCTTCTAGCATCAATGCATTTACAATAGTTTAATCAATCTATTTTGATTTTGGTGGCATCGATTGTTCCCTATTGGCTCCCTACTAGTTCATCTTTAGCATTCAAGAATGGAGGAAAGGGGTCAAAATCATGCTAATATATTTGGAAATAAAACCATCAAAACTAATATGTCTACCTCCATGTCATCCCTTTGTAATATTGGCTCTAGTTTGACCTTGACTGAATTGGCTTTAACTTTTAATTTTGACCATCGATCTTGATATGAGCTTCTCATATTATGCCAACTGGTAGTTATTAATTTGTTCTAAATATATTAATACCTATTTTACCTTATGCATTCCATTTATCTAAATTTACATGGCTTTAATGTGCTCTATTTATCTTCTATAATTTTAATGTCATTGAGACACCTTGCAGATTCTCATTTATCTTCAAGATTCACTAACTCTTTGACCTCTCACTCACCGTTGATCTTGATGTGTATGATTGAATACACTCCATTGATCTAATTATAATAACATGTACTATTTATCTATCTAATAAGTACTTGATATCTTGGCACTTATCATAAATGTGTTCACATTGACCTTTTGACTTGATGCTCATCATTGATCTATTTTGCATGATCAAACAATTGCTATTAGATCTTTGGGACCCACTAACATCACATATTACCTACTTTCCATTGAATTTGATTTTAGCTACCAAGATTTGGACACTTTTTAACTCTACATTAAACCTAGGAACATTTGAATTTAAATGGTTATTTCCCAAAGCTTTAACTTGACATCCTCATGAATGTCTCACTTTATAAGTCTAGATTTTTAGCTTTATAACTTGAGAAATACAACTCCTCAAGTCATGAAATCTTCATATAATATTCATTACATGAATAAAATCATGTCTATTCAATAACTTGTCTTGAGATGATCCCCAAGTGTATTTATTAAATGTGCAACCAGATTGACCTATTTGCTTCTACCTGATGTGTTGATGATGTTTGGTTGTCTAAGATAACCAAATTCACACTTTAATATTTATTAAAGTGATTTAATATCTTTCAAACAACTTGTGCTCTTCATTAAAAGGCTCTTTGTTCCTTCTTCCATGGGATAACTCTTCAAGGGGACCTCGGTTAGCTTCAATCCCAGACTTATAAAAGTTTGGTATGTAGGTCAAATAGACCAATGATAATGAAAGCCATGTTTTCAAAAATCCCACCAATGAAAAATTCTTAGAAAAGTATTTTTCTTAAATCTTTCTCTTCTTTTCATTCTTTCTATATGTTATCCTTTTAACACCTTTTTCAAGATATCTGCATGGTTTTCACCCTCTATATCAATTTGTCTTTCCACAAACCATTGATCCTTCTCTTTGGTCCTTTAGTTTCTCTTTTCTCATGATTTTCATTGTAAAACCATAGATAGGTCCTGGTCTTCATCATTATTTCTTTTTATTATCATTATCTCTTTACTTTCCAATTATTTTTACACCCCAGGGGTTTCTCTTTTGTGAGTTGTAGTTTAAAACCATAGATAAGACCTAAACTTCCTCATAAAATACCATCTTCCTCACAATTTATGCACCTTATTAGGTTTATATTTTATGATTTTTAGTGTAAGACTATGGATATTACTAGGCCTTCCTTATAAAATTACCATCTTTAATTTAGTATTCCTTTTCTAAAATGTTTTGTAATGGTTACAAGTTTATGATCCCTTTTTCTTAGCTTTAGCTTTTGATTTCTTTTATAGACAAAATTTATAAAAAAATAAGGTGTTAGAATATTTTTCTATGCTCCATTAATTCTTATGATAAGGAATCACACTTCACTATTATTGTATCACTTTTTCACCCTTTGCAACATTTTTTAAAAATTTGAAGTAATTCAAATTGTTTCATGTTTCATTCCCCTTGATTTATTTACCTTTCATTGCAATTTGGATAAAAAAAGTCTCAATTCAAGATAACACTTTTATTTTACCTAAATTAAAATTAATCTTAGACACCAAGCTCTCTAAGTTATCTTCCTTATCAATCAAATATAATGTTTTCAATTGATAGTCATCTTTAGTACCCATGTTTGGTTCTCTAAATCTATATGGAGGAGGAATAGAAAAATATATCAAAAAATCCAAATCCAAACCATTTGAAATTAAATTAAATGATATAAAATAAAAAATACATATTAAAAAGTCAAAATCACATAAAAAATGATTAACAACACATTTCGTATCCCTAATTAAAGCTCAAACTCCATAGTTAGCCTCATGATTGAGCCAAGGTTCATTGGTGTATAATAGAATGGTAGATTTGAATAGGAGAATTCATAAAAATCTATGGTGATACTTTTTATGACATGAGATTGAACCCTTGTAGAAGAGTTCTTCAGGCTCCTCCACTCCTAGTCATAATATGGGAACAACCCCAGGCTGTGGGTATCCTATAATAGGGTTGAACCTTTGGATAAGGTTGTATTTTTTGATGGATCACCTAGGCTAATGATTCTACTTAGAAAAGGGTTATAAAGAGGTAAATAGGTCTCCTAATAAATATAAAAAGGTGATGCACCAAATTTAAATGAGGCTGTCATATGCTTGAACCTACACTGGATTTGCACAAGACAATACTAGTTCACACAATCTCATAATCTAGATAATTGCATAAGTATTTCATAAACTAGGTTTTGGAAGCAATGAATGAAAAAAAAGAGTTATAAGACTCACACCAATCTCACATCAATGGAAGAAATAACATGATTCTATAATTTCAATAACTTAGAAGCACCTTAAAAGAGGTTAGAAAGGACAATGGATATGAAAGAATCTCCTTCACAAGGCCATCATGCACAAGCTTACTAAACATTAATCAAAGGGAAAGAGATAGGTAGAGAAAGTATTTTATTACATCAAGAGGTAGTTATTAAAAAAATTGATAGGCATTAGTATTATCAAATGAGAGTCTCTTTCTCTTAAAAATCAAAGAGTCCTTGTGAGAATCTAAAATCAAACAGAGAGTTTTCTCCTATATTTTGAGAGAGGGTTTCAATGTGTTAGAAAATTAAATATATAGAGAAAGGGTAAGGACAGAGTGAGCACACCATCCCAAATCATTAAATTATCCACCACCTTTTATTAATTCTACGCCATCTTTTATCAAATTAGCACTAGTTCTCCATTGATAAGTTAATTTTGTATTTATCCCAATAGCCCTCAAATCTTCTCATTAGTCAAGCAATATGATAGAGGACATGAGTTTGATAAACATGATGAGTCATGATATTGTTACAAAAAAACCCTTAGGCACCATAAAATTATATTAAATTCTCTATTTACTTTTTCTAACCACCAAATCTTCATGTTGGGACTTTACACTATCTTCCATTTGACCTGTTCATGAGAACAAAATCCTCATATCTATTTTCCTGACATATCCATCACCATGTCTACTTTGGGTGGCCATAGGTACCTATTTATCAAGGATATGATTATTTTTAAAGGATGAGACACTCCACCATATCTAATTTATGTTTGTATCTACTCTAACATTAATGTATATCTTTACTATAGATTGAAAACTAATACAACTTATTGGTTTTCATATAGTAATTATATCGATGAAGATCCACTGATTACATAACCTCATTCCTATAATATATTAGGTTCAAAAAAACCTTATCATGCCTCTAAAATTTAATGGAAATAGAATTTACCATTAATATCCTTGATTGTATAACTATGTCTGCTTAATGATGTTTGACTAAGCTCTAATAGTGACATAGCTCTTTAAAACATTTGCTCTTGGTTTAACCTGAACCATATTTGAATTTTACTTGAAAACTCCCAACCTTAAATATTAGTATCAACCATTAATCTTGATCTAGGATCCTTAAATTATTCTAATTATCATCTCTTTATTCATTATATAGGCCCCATAGTTGGTATTTATTAGTTCTTGTGCTTACACCATGTGGAATTCTTGCATTCATTCTTAGGAGCATTGACTCTTGACATTACCTACACCATCAATATAATTTTTCATGGATCAAAAATATACTATTGATTTAATTGGTATCTACCATGGTCATGACACTTAGAAACTAAATTTTTTTATTTGATATCCACTAATTTTTTGACTTCTCACTTGTCATTAATCTGCCCCTATATGATGGATCACACACCATCAATCAACTTGGACCCACTATCATCATCAGTCATCATGAACCATTATATCCTAGTCTAGGTACCTATGATCTTGAAACTTTTCATCCTTGTGCTTATCCTCAAGAACATTTGAATTCAAATAGATATTTTATGAGGCCTAAATGTGATGTTTGTGTGCACATCCCACTCTACAATTTAAACTTTAGAAGCTTATATATTGAGATAAAGAACTCATCGAGATAAAAAAAATTATAAGGGACCTTCCTAGAATGAAAGAAATAATATCCATGTGGTCTTTTATCCTTGACCAATTTCTTGATTATATTTATCAAATGTATAACTAGACTAGCCTACTTATCCTTACATGATGTACTTATGATGGTCTAGTTATTTTGGATTTATATAAGAAATTATTGTCTCTTTAGAAAGATACAATGAACTTATAAGACTTTGTGCAACATAATTCATGTCCCCTAATTTCTTGAAACACCATGAGAACCTATTGGTCCTTTTGACTTTACAATCTTAGACTTGTTTCCAAGCTTATTTCTTAAAGATCAATAAATTTCACTTTAAGCTGCTTAAAGTATTTCAAAATCTTTGTAAAAAATATTAGATATTGTTATTTTAATTTTGGTCTACTCATTCCATTTATAACTCTACTCATCTATTCAAACCATTTCTAGGCAAAAGATTCTTATGTGGGTTATATTTGGCCAACATTACCTACTTTCACATGTAAGTACCTAATCTTCATAGTAGATTGACAACTCTAGAAAGGGTCTTAGAAAATGGAGAATGCATTGTGGGAAGGTAGGTCCATTTTAAATTTCATGCATATATCCTTCATGGGAAGATATTCATACTTCATTTTTTGACCTAATATTTGAGTGGCTAGAGGTTCTTCAGATTCCTTAATGTTGAAAGTTCTCTTATTTTGAGAAATTTAATTCAAGTGTCTTGACTTCAATAAAGAGTTTCTCTATCTTGCTTTTTCCTTAATTTTCCCCTCCACCCATTTTTTTCCACTCTTGACATGCAAGTGTGATTCTAAATCTATTTTCTCACTTTATTCTAAATTACCTCATATTCACATCTTAAAAACATGTTATCACTACTTTGTTTTAGTTTTATCTATCCTTAGAACAAAACAACATGATTGAGTGACTAGGGATTACTTTCTTTATACCATGGATTTTACATTTCTAAAATTGTCTTTTTCTATTTTACCATTTTTCATTATTATACTTCCATTTTTTTGGACAATTGCATCCATTTATACTTTCCTATAATTTTTCCATTGTTCAGTGAGGTTGGCTTATTACTCATCATTCACCAATGTTGTTTTCCCTTTTATGTATTTTTTCCATTGATTATTGAGTAAGGATTGTTAATTCTCACTTCTCAATGTTATTTTATAATTTTTCTTGTCCATTTTTATTTAAGCAAGGATGGTTACTACTTTCACATTGATTTTTGATTACCATTTTCTGACATGTATCCTTGGATTGATTTGGTGTGTTTTCCTTTCTTACTTAAGGTTTACTTGTTTGAGTTTTTTGGTCTTTACTAGCCTTTGCTATTTAGTTACCTAATTTACTCTTTGACTTGGTAATTTTGTCCTAACTTAGCATTTATCACCATAGTTTCCCAAATTTCCAAGTATGTCTCCTCTATATTGCATCAATTATCTTGGATTTCTTGTATTTTTTTGTTTTTTTATCTTTAGTTTTGCATCTTTGGGTTTGTCAAAAGTAGTCTCTATGCCCTCCATGATCAAAACTATAAACATAATATATTGATAAAGGTAAGTTAATGTATGAATACATTACTTTTATATTTATTTATTTACATTTTAGTCATTTAATTTTAGTTATTTTATGTTTTAAAATACTATAATTTTTTATCTTTAGTGTTATGTGTTGCTATGTTCTTTTCTTGAAGCACCATCCCCTATTTCACCTACATGAAACATTATGAGCTTTGAGTGGGGCATATGTATACTCAATATTTTTAAACTTTATCGATTGATGATGTTTTCTAGTCTTATAGGAACCCATTGAGTCTCAATCTCTCTGAGCATATGCCCTAAGGGGTACACTGGGAAATAGGTGAGTAGACCATTGGTGTTTCACAAGATTGTTGTACCTATATTAACACTTAATATCTACATAACCATCTCCTAAAAACACTTTCCTAATATTTTTCTCATCTTATTCACCCTCCTCTAGTCATTATCCACTTTCATTAGCTGCTTCCTAAGCCTAAAACCCTTTATAATGGGTTATGTTACACTATTAGCCCTATCAATCCTATACTCTAATTTATAAAAATCATTTACGGTCTAGGCCAGCCCCTAGTGAACCTAGACTAAGAACTAATTATTTGTATCAATAACAATATAGATTTGATTGGGCCAACTCTATCTTATAAACTTTCTAAAAGGATTAGATAGATTCATTTATATATGCACATTCATTTTGTCATTTCTTACAAAGAAAACAAGATTTAATTATTCAGTTGAACTTATTTACAATCTACTCTTTCACCATTCTACATGAGGATTTATAGATTAGGGTTTCTATTTGGAGAAGAATCTTGTCTTGTGGAAAAGTCTTAGATGCTTTGGTCTTTCTTATTGATCCTTAAAAACCATAACAACTTCTTTCATGGCACCTTTGGACAAGGGAGAGATTGATTCTCAATAGGTTCATCTTCAAGGAAAGTATCTCTAACTTTACTTCTTTATTTTAGTAGATATAAGTAGCATAAGTAGTGTATTTTTAATATATTTATCTCTCCATGCATTAGGGTCTTACATATACATAGTTTAATTAGGATTATCTTATGCATATTTACTTTTATGTTTACTAACCCAATTTTGTACCAAAAGCTTTGGTGAGCACTACATTAGACTTTAATTTACTTTGCATTTATTTTGTGAATATGAAAACATAGGACCGAGCTATGGTTATTGAATTATTTTGCTTGATTGGAGGCTTTAGATCCCTCCATCTTAATTTTATTTTGTTAAGAGATCCCTTGGTCAAGTCTAGCAGATCCATCTTGGTCATGACCCCAAATATCTATGTATCAATAATTGGAAGTATAAGTAGGATTTGTCTTCTATGAGCTAGGATTTATTTATATATTAGTTGTATTTACCTTTATATACAACAATAACCATAGAAATAGGGTCTTCTAGAATTCATCATCTTCTCTAAGAAGGATATTTCTATTATTAATTAGTGAAAAGAGTTCCTCTTCTCTTATGAATTTATCCTATTCTCCACCCATGGTTAAGTTATTAGAGGATTAATTAAGTTCTATAGTTAGTCTTGGATCTTCAGTGATAACCAAGTCTTGTCTAGTTAATTATTTAGCTTGTATCTATTGAATACATAAAGCTATCACCATTAGGTCATAAGAAGAGTTCTTGTCTGAGGATGGGATGAAAAGAAATAAATATATTCTTTAGGGTATCATAAGAGCTAAATGGTAAAATGAGGGATATGAAATTAGATATGTGGAAAAGGAAAGTGTATGGAATGGTGGAAGGACCATTTTCTCCTTTAAAATTTTATTCTAAGTAGGAGTCATAATGATATACTTAGTTAGGTTAGGATACTCCTATATTGTGACCACGAGTGACTCTATTTGGAAGGATTATGTCATTGGCATCCCTAATTGAGTATAAAAATGTGTCTAAAAGGGGTGAGTGCCAAAAATGGATGGGGACACTAAATCCTCAAAATTGAGGATACTCACTATAGTATTAATGTTAGTTGTAAAATATAGGTTGTATAATGGCAACCTCAGTTAGTATTTGAAAAAGTGGTAGAACTGGTGTATATGTTGTAGTCATAGTGTTAGTGGTAGAATTATTAATATCATTAGTCAAATAATACAAAAATATAGTATAAAAATTAGTGATAATAATACCAACTAAATAAAATGAATATATAACAACATGAGGGAAACTAAAGTAGTTAGGACAACATGAGAGGTGAGGGAAGTAGTGACTTGTGTCATGCCGTATGTACTAGGGACTTAAGTAACCTTAAGAGGAATAATTTAAGTGATTGATGTAACATTGGGAGTCTCAACTATTGCACCTTTTTGGTCTATAATGTTTTCTAAAATAGGGCCTTATTTTACTTACTTTGTATTCTTAAGTATGAGGATGATTAGGAATTATAGTTCCAAAGGTTCCCTTTGGATATCCCTATTAGGAAACACCAAATGTATCTTCTTCTTATGTTTCATCTTTATAGATTTCCTATAAATTTTCTTCTTCTACAGAATCATCTAAATGCTTGTCTAATAATTTTTTTTCTACATTTTCATCTTTTGTGTTAGTGTAGGTGATCCCTAATGATGCACTAGAGTAGTGGGTGGACTCTCCTCTTATATCATAAACTTTGGGGGGGGGGGTTGTTTATTTGTAGTCAAAGTATATTTTTATTGAGTTTAAATAATAGGAATAATTTTAATTTTCACTTTAGGAGGAGATGGATGGTTGTTCAACTAAGCTATAGTTCTTACCTATTCTCCAACATCCTTTGGATTTGGGACATTATTTAGGACCCTTGATTTTAATTGTAAATCATTTTATTTATATGTTTCATCCTCTACCTAAGGTTTTTATACCTATTTGGGAGCCTTACCCTTGAACTCTTACTCTATTATTTATGCATCATCCTTTGTGATGGAAGGATAATATTAGATCATTTGAGTAATCCTTATAGGCATCTTAGCATTCCTCATTATTGTATATAAGTTATAATAATCCTTAGGATTAAAAAATATAAAATCAAGTCCATATTCATATTTTACATAATTTTTTTGAATTATCTTTGGAACTTATTTATTTGTTTCATTATTACTCACAAATGGTTTAAAAACCTGAATTCAGCTAGTTTGAATCTAAAATAACATTTATGTTTTGATGCCTTGGCCAATTATTCCAAATTATGGAACTATTTCATCCCTATTTTTAGGGTGGTTTTAAGATATTTTTCAAATTTTTATCTTAAATTATCATCAAATCTTTTATGTAATTGATAATGTATCTCTTTCTCAGTCAACTTGTTTAGTACAAGCTTGGGAAAATAGAACGAGGCTACTAGTGTACCATATACTCTAATAATTGTATTTTTTAGGTAAAACCAATAGTCACCCAATCACATGAGTGATATATTGATATATATTGGAAAATATGGCATTGGTTATCCATTAATTGATTTATAAATCATTTGACAGAAAGTATTTGTTATCCTTTGCATATGATCTATGTAATTTTGAATGTGGAGATGGTCTAAGTCATCACAATTAAATGTTTTGTCATATTTTATCCCAAGGTGAATTCCTAGTATATATAAGAGTTCAAAAAATATAATCTACTAAATATGAGAGCATATAGAATTTGTTATCATCTCTATTGTGCATGACTATCTAGGTTTTTAAATTAAAACTTATGATTTAATCTAATGGAGGGATGCCATTGCCTTTCATAATTATAGATATAAATTGGACCTATTATTAATACACATAATATATGGATGTGGATCCATGAATTTTAATAAACATACCCATACACTTTTTGACATTGATTTTGAACTAGGCAATTGGGTTTTTATTCTTCATACAAAACTTGTTGGGATTCTGAGTGTAACTTATCAGGTACTCCTAACATTTTTATACTTTAACCACTCATTGACTATTTTTGGTTATAAGGAGTGTATAATTTTTTAATTCTATAATACTTCTCAAATTTTATACCATCTACATATGCTACTTACTATATATTAATTTTTTTATGTAAAATTTCCTTTGTTCATGTGCATGTTGTAAATAAATTATAGACTAGACTAAGTTCACATAAGAAAATACCTCAGGCTTGGTGCTCACCTTGTGAAATCCCATAAATTTTATTGAAAAAATGTCATATATGTATTATCTCTCATTTAAAGATATATTGTCATTGTCCTTTTATGGTATAATTTCCTATACCTATGTGTAAATGGATGAATAATATTTTAATGCATTATTAAAATTAATTTGGTCAAATTATATATCCTTGAATTATTTTTTTGTTCTAAAATGGAACATTAAGGGATTTGGTTCTTTATTCTTGGCTTTCATTGTCATGATAATTGTGCTCTGTGTTTAATCCAAAATTTATTGATTTAATTTGATATGGATATCTGAATATAAATTTATAAGTTAGCATATTATAAATGTGATAAAAAATGATTTGGAGAGAAATATATATCTTTTTATAGTGGTGAATTCATTAATTGAATCCTCCATTTGTGATAATTAATTATAGATTAATGGTCATTGTCAACTATCTTTCCAATTTGAATTTGATTTTATGATGTAATATTTCATGTATTTATTTGACATGTGGCACTTTTTCATTTATTTGGTAGCTTAGTCATCCCTTTTAATATTTTATTTATCCATTATCCTTCTAAAAATTTCATCATATCATTTGGTTGTGATCTTTATATTTCTTATTTTTAATAGACTATGTCCATAGTGAAACATATCCTATAACTATGTTAATGTATGACACATGGCATATTTTCACTTTATCACTTAGTTTATGTCCATCATTGAGTCCAAAATTCATGTTAGTGTAAGGACCAGTGAGGTGATGACACATGGCCTAATACATGGCATATGGATATCATATAATGTATACATGAAAAAATTTGTGAATGACACATGGTAGTTGACTATGAAAATAATGAGACATGGTAGTCCATTATTGCATTGATTAGTTTGTATTTTTGTATTCTATAAATTTATATATTAACCTATGTGAAACATGATTATGACACATGTAATTATATCACTTTTTCACTTGTTTTCCTATATTTGTAACATATAATTTCACCCCAATGTATATGATAATTTAATCTTGAGACATGTGGAACAATCTTGATTAGTTGGCTAGACTTTAGTTTTCATGGGTTAGTTTTTGGCAGAAGACTTATGATAAATTGAGATGGTAACACTTATAATAAACTCATGCAATAGGTATAAGTTATAGTGTTATTTAAATTATAATAGGAAATTGATAGTCCATGTAATTTAGATAGGGAAATGAGACATATAATATTCAAGGGTGACCAGAAAAATAAACCCAATAAACTTGTAAATAAAATTATTAGTTTAGTCAATCAAATAAATTAAATGAAAATAAAATAAACATTTTCATCAATTAATGCCTCTATTTCTATCTAAAACTCATGAAATAAAAATAAAACAATATAACTTAAGATTTGGCATGTTCAGATGTCTTGATGGGGGCCAAACATAGGAAATTGAAGGATAAATGGTACCTATTGTTTTTTGAAAATGTGACATGTTGGTAACAAGTATGTATATATAATTATAAGCTTATATTTATAAAGTTATGAATATTTTACCAAGCTTTATTATTTATAAATGCAATAATATAATTAAAATTGAATATTGGCTCCAATTGTTTGATAAAATTAAAATGTATTGATACATGATATAGTTGACTACATGGCAAAGAAAAAAAGTAAGTGAATCTTAAGGATAATTTTATACTTTGGGAAGATGAAAAACATCTTATTATAAAAAACATAAAATATAAAAATATATGAAAATAAAAACATAAAATATCTAGAGTCTAAATTTAGAACCATGTAGTGGTCATGTATATGCTTAAGAATTTTTATTTTAAGTGTGACTTAAACTAATTTTAATTAAAATATTGATATGTATTGATTTGATATGAAAATATAGTAACCAAAATAATTTATATCAAAAACTTTCTTAAAATAGTAAATTAAGATAAGGTTAGAGATGTGCCTTATTACAATAATAGATATGATAGTGTACACTTTATTTAAGTTTAGACTATGTTAAATTGACCTAAAAACAGGGTTATATAAAAAATAGTGATTCATAGTTTGTTGGGACAAGTATGTAAGAAGCAAATAAGGGTAAAATATAGCCTTTTCTAATAGTTTTGGTTATATCATATATGATTATATTCAAAATCTATCAATTTGTGCTTACGTAAATGCTTATGATAAGTGACTAGGGATATTTATATGTTTTTATTCCATGCATAAGACCTACAAATATCAATCCTTAGTTATACACATGCACTACATAACAATTAGATAACAAAATGGGATTAAACATGGGTTAGTTAGGATAGTCAACCTAGCCTCAAAAATGTCTTGTGACTAGGAAATTCCTTCATATCCCAAATGGGCCTTAGACCAATGTATTTATCCTTCTTAGAATGATTTTATGATTTGTGGTGATGAAACTAAAATCTTTAGATAGATTATTAATAAACATATTTGATAGTATATGTCATTGACCTAAACTAAACAATATTTAGACTCGGAAATGAATTGTTAGGATGTTTTATATTTGAATAAGAGATAATATTTTTATTTTTCTAAGTCTGTCATATTTTTTTAGAGAGATTCTATTGAGGGTAGAATGAGTATCCTTGATGTGATTTTATAGGATAATATTTATAATAGTTTATCTAACCAACTTGAAAAGAAATGTAGAAAACCATTGTGTAACATCTCAATTCTAAAAAGAAAATATTGGAGCATGGGGAAAAAGGTCACACATAGTATAGGGCCATATTGTGTCCATGTATAGATATTGTATAAATGTCCAAAAGATTGAGGGGACATGTCTAATAGGATCATGTGGAATAAATAGGGATGAATGCAATTAAAATAGATATGTCTATATGATATTTTAAATGTTTATAAGACAATGAAGGTTCTCATATATTATGATTTAAAGAAATGGTGAATTTACCAAGTAAGGGTAAGGATGTAAATAATAAATAGTGAGTTAAAGAAATGGTGAATTTACCAAGTAAGGGTAAGGATGTAAATAATAAATAGTGTCAAGATTTGATTATTAATTTATGTCTATACAATATATAAGAAACATGCATGGGTAAAAGTATCCCTTGGTAAAATATTTATCATATCCACTAATGTGAAAAATATTTTCAATTGAAATGTATATGATATCAAGTAATTCTAACATGTAAATAGTGCCAATAATTTTAAATCCCAACTAATGTAGTAAGGCAAAACATGTAAATAATATGCCTACTAATGTAATATAAGTATGATCAGTATAAATCATAGTAAAAATTAATAGTGTCACACCCATCAGGGAAATTTAACAAAAATTCATGCTCAATTAAAATGAAAAATGTCAATGATAAACATTGGAGGTTATGAATACTCCATAGGAAAATATGTGTATATATATGTAATCAATAGATACCATGCTAGTTACAATTCCCCTATATAAAAATAGATTTCATCTTGTATTAAACCATGTTATTTTATTATGTGTGTGTGTAATCAAATTATCTATTATAGATATAGATTAATAAAATTTACATGCCATAATTAGATGTTAAACTAAAATTTACTATAGATGAGAAATGCTAATAATACTAGGGTATTTAGCTTGTTATGACTCCAAGTGGTATACAAGATTAAAAATGAATTTTAAGTCACTCAACTCTATAAACTAATTGTTTATACCTATCTAGATGAACCCTACATCAACTAAATGCTTATTATATATGGATTATAAATTATAATGAATGTGTCCCTATAATATATATCTAATTTTTTTGGAAAAATATCTACACCTACTTTTAAACCATCATCTTGTGTGATATCAGAAGCTCACTATGTGCATAAGTCTAAAAAACCTATCTCATTTAATTCAAAACCATATCTCCACATTTGGCATTAGGTTTGGGGTTTAAAAAGGAAAATAAATATAGGTTGAGATAACCCAGAAAAAACCCTAATATGTGGTTGAGAACTACCTACATTTTAAATACTCCAAAGAGGGCTCAAACTGCATGTAGTTCTCTTGGTTAGGTGTATGTGTGAAATAGTGGCCCTTTAATATGGATGCAACCTATAATCTAGATTTAAAAAGTTTAAAATGGAGTAATTATATTGTATTACATCCTTTTGTCTTGTATAGGGTCTATTCCTTTTCTCTAATTTATGATTTATGAGATTTATGGTAGTCCTTCTAAATGGGCATGTGATAGTGGATGTTTAGTTGATACTTTCTAGATGAGTGTTAGATAAGTGCTCAATAGAGAATAGGAATATAAATATTGTTAATAAAAATATGACTCTTTGGGTAAATTATCATTCCATTGACATGTAAAATGTATACTTTAACCCATAAAGATGATTCATATTTGTAAAATGACTATTTATAGGAAAATAAATATGCCCAACAAAGGTGGGTAGTTTTAGAAATATAGAGTTGTCTAAGTATGACCAAAGACATGTATAAAGTATAAAATAGTTATATTATTATCAAGAGACAACCTAATTAAGATTATAATTATATTAGATGTATACTATGGAATTCATATAGGTGATTAATAGCAAACTAGGAAAATGAAACCGATAGAAAAAAAAAGATAAGTAAGAAGGTTGTGCAAGAGCCATATGTGTACACACAAGTCATTAAGATAAATATAAGTAAATATTGAAATTTATAAGTGTTTAATACCATATTTTATTGTCTATAAATACCCCCTTTTTATATATTTTAAAATTTTATTATATATTTTCAAATATTAGAGTAAAAGGATAAATACATTGAATACTTTAATGTGTATCCACATTTTATCTTTAAAATAAGGATCCAATTATATATCTTGCTCCATAAAAACATGAAATATAAAATGAAACAATAAATTCCCATATATGATGATAAACTTGAATTAAACTTGATAATTGAAACATATGAATTTTTAAGAGTAGGGAAGGAATATAATTATACATGGGCAACCCATGTTTCTCTTTGAAGCCTTAGAGATTGAGGTGATTATTACCCAATGTAAAATTTTATGGGTTTGGGACATAAATTACACAAACCTCATGAAGAAAGAGTAGTGATAGGTTATTGAGTGATTTAAAACCTCTATCACACCACTCATTTAACTAATATTAAACCTCATGATGGAATTTTTTGACCGATACGAAGTTCATATGTAAAATGAATCAAAAATTATATATAGATTTTAGATTCAAAATGTTAACTTTAGTGCCTTCCATTTCAACTTGAAATAAAAAAAGTTCATGCATGATCAACATGCATGCCTCATAATTCAATAAAATATCCCAATCTAATATATAATGCCATAAATAGATATGTCACTCTACCCCCAAATATGATCAATCCTATAACCTGACATTCATACCTATAAAAATTTCTCTATATGAATATATATATATATATATACACACACATACATATACACACATATATATATACATATATATATATATACACACACACACATATATATATATATATACATATATATATATATACATATATATATATATACATATATATATATATACATATATATATACATATATATATATATATATATATATATATATAAACTAAATTTATAATCTAACCTAAGGGAAACCCTCTGAATTATGTAATTTATATCAAAATCTAAATTATCTATGTATGTAAGCTTGAATATTTATGAAAATACAACTAATATGACCCCATTTAAGGTGATAAATATATATTTAAAATTACTCATATTAAAATAAAATATTGAAGAGCATCATTTCATATTAATTAATTATAATAATTATTTTAGATACATAAAATAAATCATTATGTGCTTCATAATACTTAATCTTAGCATCCTTCCTTCACTTGGCCTATTTACCTTTCTGATAACTTGAAATATATAAGAGAATGTACTAATTTATCAATTATCATAAAAATAATTAGAACATAATTTATACATAACTAATATTCTTGTATTCACTTTCCACACCTTTTATATCAATCTATATCCTTACATAATAGGATTACACTAGGTCAGATAGATCTACACTTTGACCTTGTCCACTAGTGTAGCCTTATCCCCTATGTTCCAATGATAACTTTTTGCATTTCAAATGGTCTATTTACCCCTTACACATATTTTTCAAGGTCATTTAATTGAAAATTTTTAAATTTTTATGTATATAATCAAATAAAGGCTTCTCCAAATACATTTATCAATCACTTGGAAATCCTACTACACATTAAGCAAAAGATCACTATTTCTTCCAATTTCAATTTTTGCATTATAGTAGTTATATTCTAAGTTTTAATATATTTTATTTCATGTCAAAGGTATATGTTTTCAGTAATTTCAATCAATATATATACATACATACATACATACATACATACATACATACATACATACATACATACATACATACATACATACATACATATATATATATATATATATATATATATATATATTTAATTGAAAATTTTGAAATTTTTATGTATATAATCAAATAAAGGCTTCTCCAAATACATTTATCAATCACTTGGAAATCCTACTACACATTAAGCAAAAGATCACTATTTCTTCCAATTTCAATTTTTGCATTATAGTAGTTATATTCTAAGTTTTAATATATTTTATTTCATGTCAAAGGTATATGTTTTCAGTAATTTCAATCAATATATATATACATACATATACATATATATATATATATATATATATATATATATATATAGTTGAATAATCAAATATCACATTCTCACCCTAGGAGGAATAACTACATCAACCTGAAGCCAATTTTAGATATGTAGGAAAAACTTAGATTATGTGGGATTTTCTAAAGATAATTTAGTTATTACCCTAAACATATTAATAATTTTTTATTTTATATAATTGTGTTTATTTTTTAGTACCAAGGGCTTGTGTTTTATAGGGATTTTGTGCATAAAATTGGCACACAATAAATTAGAAAACCCTCATGAATACTTTTAAAAATCTAGATCAAAAAAATAGGTGCATAGTCAACAAAAATTTAATCACAATAAACATTTAAGTATGTAGTGAATCCATATCTCCCTTCTATGTACATTTCCCAATGTATTTAAAATTATTTCATTTGGTCACAACATAGTACATAGGTCATTTAAACATTTTTCAATCGCAGTCAACATAATATCTGATTTAGGTAGGTTTAAATATTTTTAGGCCTATTTAATATTTTTAGAAAAAAAACACCCTTTTCTTTAATTTTGTATTTTATTTTATTCTAATCTATATTATTGTATATAAAATTTAATAGTTTAGATATATTAGTTTTATGGATTTCAATTCAAAATAGATTAAAAATTATGGTAAACCAACAATTTTATTTAAAAAGAACATTGCTTTTTATTTACTTTATTTTTATCCTAAGGTTTCATACACATTTTTGTAAATTCCTAACACTAAAATAAAACAACTTGTGACCTTGGATATAAATTTGGCACATAAAAATTCAATTCTCTTCAACCTTGGAGTAATCTGACACTAAAGAGATTATCTTGTTACCTTGGATAAATCCACCATTGAAGATTTTTGTACACAGATTATTCAATTTATTTTTTCTTTATTTTATATTTTCTTGTGCTTATTTTATTAGAAATTGTTTTTTAAAAAATTTAGAACTACTTAGTGATTTTCATGAAGGTTTATATGGTGATATGTTTATAGACATCATGGAATCAAGTGTTTACCTCAATACTAATAGACATTGTACATCACTAAACATAAATTTTAGTTTCCATTTGCCTAAGGTGTCAGACATATCTATTATCTATATAGGGAAGGAGTGCATATAAATTCTTAGGGTACCTTATTTATATGATATGAATACTCTTTTATCATTTGTTTTGTGTTACACCTGAGAGGATCATATCATCCAAGGAAAATTACTCTCATTTTAACCTTATAAATAGGGTTAGTGAGCTATATACACATTTTTGGATCCATAGTTAGTGCTCTAAAACATTAAGCTAACACTACTCAATGAACATGAAAGTATATTTGAGAGTTCACTCTATAATTCAAACCCTTGCCTAGATCATTCTTATAACTTGATTTCTACTATATTGTATGCATAATCATTAGCATTGATTAATTCATACTTTCATAATGGGATCAATGAATGCATATTTATTTCATACGTGACATAGTAATATGAAATTAATTTTTATATTATTTATTCCATTTCAATATTTTATTCATTATTTTATAGCATGGATAAAAAATCAATCAAATAAAGGGGATAAAATGTATAAAATAGACCCTCAATCACTTTTAAGTCTTATTCTTAAAATATTAATTCCTCTAATATTTATCCCCACAAATTACCATTATCACATAATAATTTTATCACCATTTTGGGGAAAGAGTGTATGTCCCTTCCACATAATATTTTAATAAAGGTACTAGATAAAAATAATAACCTATGCATTTTGAACAAATCCAACATGTGTCATCTCCTAATACTAATAATTATTGTTATAATATACAATATAAATTACTTATTGTGTTAACTAAACACCGAAGGGCATGTGAAAAATAATTTGTGATTCCCCATTTCCACCATTAACCTACTTATATTCATCAATCCATACCTATTATTTGTCCACAATTAATTATATTCCCATGTTCATGTTATTTAAAATAGAAGAGGGAAGCCACCTTTACCTCTATAACCCAATATACTCTTAATGTTCCTCCTCCACCCCATCCAAGGCAAGTTATTCAACCCAAGTGGTATGATTTAACTAACAAACTATGTAATTCTAGCTAACTTTTTTGTTATAAATATATTTGAAAAAACATCTTATAAGGATATTTATATGAAATGTTGTAAGATACCACTATTCCTATGGATACAAAACCACCTCCATTTTATCCTATCATGAATATCTTCAAGGATATTGAAAATAATGTTAATTTTTATAAATAATATGTACCTTACAAGCATATCATTAATCATAATCTTCCATTTTTCATTTAAATGAAAATACATGGAAAGATAATCAAGCATGCATTAATGACAATGGTTCTAAGATAAATATTTATAGCTATGAATTCAAACTAAAATTGGGTTTCCATTATGATAGTATTAATAGAGTAAAGAAACCTATACATGTTTTTGATAAAAATAAAAAATAAATACTAGGAACTATCACATTGGATTTAATACTTGGGACAAAAATGGTACCTAATATTTTTCAAGTCATACTTGTTCAACTATAGCATAATATCCTCTTGTATCATCCTAAGATTCATGAAATATACACTATACCGTATACATTTCATATATGTATTATAATTATACATGATACACATGAGTATACAATTAGAATTAATGATGCACCATTTCACTATTATAAATTGATACAATCACAGTCTGATAAGGTCTCTATCATCCCTCCTAAAAAACCAATTCCAATGTCAAAAATGCATACTTATGAAGTGGGTGAATCAAGTAATGTAAATGATACTCTAAAAATTACTCAAATTTTAATCAATAGAGGAACCTATTAAAGAATATATGCAAAAAGATAAAATTCCCAAGAAAATAGAAGAATCTAACAATGTATAGATATAATAAGCACCAATTTTCTTAGTAATAATAGAGCATACTAAAATACTACCATTATTTTTTAATTCATAAAATTCATTTATAATTAAATAATACAATATCAATGATGATGAATATCCATAAGAACTAATAGATGATCAACTATGCAATCTAAATTTTAACACAATTGATAAAGAGGATTTATTATCCCATTTTTGAATTAAATTTTTTAGACTGTGTGAATATAGAGATATATCTTCCAAAAAAAGTGAAGAAAAAGCACCCATTTTCACACAATCATATCTACAAAATTGCTCAAACATATGAGATACTATTTCATAATTGGTTGACTCTACACTTCTAATATAATGATCACATATCCTAAATAGAAGGTAAAAAGGGAAAAATCAAAGAATCACATATATATAGATGTAGGTCTATAGTTACCACAAAAAAATCAAAACAAGGTTTCTTAATAAAGGCTTTTCAAAGCAAGATTCCATATGTAATGTTGATCTTAAAATTATGGTTACAAAAGAGGCATCAAAGAAACATTATTCATATTTATATCCTCTCATTATCAAACCACTTATGGATGGAAAAGAATGCATTAATGTTAGGGTAATGTACTTACAAAAAGTAAATAGATGTAGTATAAAATTTATTAGATATATTGGATATGATACATAACATATTAAAGACATATAACTAAAACAATGATTTGAGTCTATCATGTTACCAATAAATCTTGTTCCTAAATCATGTTTAACAATTTTTCACATTGATCCTACTTTAAAATAATACAATGAAATACTTGGTAGATCATGGAAAATATTAATCAGAGATACCTTCAATACTACTTAAGATTCTCTAACATTTTTAAAATATAATGCAATGGTCACAATTTATAAAGAAAATTTAATCAAAACACAAGATAAACAACAATAAATACTATATCAAAGGTATATAATACAACTATTACTCATATATATTATAATGGATGAGATGGATTTACATAGTGGCATCATATTCCAATTGATAGTCTACCACAAAAATAATAGGTGTATATACCCTTTATGTGGGAACCCTATGAAATATTTTAGATAATAAAATTATTGTTTAGTTACTTTCCTTTACCTTTTCACATAAATCTTTGATTTAACTTCCTTAATAATTATTTATCTCAATTTCACACATTGTTCTATACCTTTGATTTATTTTTATTTTGGTACTTGCCCTCTTGATTTTCCAACTGATTCAAATAATATTAAGCAACTACCTTAAAATTACTTTCAATACCCTTTATTATTTACCATTTCATACCTATCATAATATGTCTTTCATTGGAATTCAATGATCACATCTCACTTTTACCCATGAGGAACATCTACATTCTTATGTATTTTAATCATTTGAGCTACATTGATATTATTCATTTACGCATGTAGTGAGGGGCACATGGATTATTTTGCCTTATTATTAAACTATGAATTAGTAACTTGATGAGGATTGTTTGAATTCTTCCTATTTTATTATATTTTAAAAAACCTTGCTTCTTTATATATTTTATATATTTCAAAAATTAAAAAAACATTCAAATATTTAAAAAAATATCAAAAATAAAAAAATTTAAAATCAAGACCTAAACTCATTTTCAAATTATTTCTAGCTTACTTATGTTTTGCATGTTAGATATATAATATATTAAATATTTATATACACATTGATTTTTACGAGGTGATATAAATCATACTTTCACATGGTTCTTTGATGTTGAGCTTCCATTATTACTAAAAAACCTTGATAATATGTGGGGGCATCTCTTTTTTATCTATGAACGAATACAAAAGGTTGTATCTATCCACAACTTTTATCCTTGTTGAAATATATATCATATAATTTTATAGTTAATAAAACATTTTTTACATCTATTACATGAAATATGCTAATTATAAATAATGACATTGATATATATGGTGGATGTACTTAGTCTTATTTTCTTTATGATTCCTTTACTTACTATACCACATGATAAGTTAAAATTTTATTATTTATTATTTGTGGTCAATGGCCTTGTATGTGAAAAAATATTGATTATATGTCATCATCATTCCATTTCCATGTGCCCCTTAGCCTTGTGTCCTTATGTGACATTCACATGTCTCTTGGTTGAGGCCTTTAGGATATATGTTTGATATTATATGCAAATTCTGTGACATTTTATGACATTTCTCATATGATAATTATTTGTTACTATGGTTCCATTATTCATATCATGCATTAATTTTATTCTCTATTATCAACTTGGTTCCATGATTCATTTCATTCACATGATGCTTATATTATTTAATGACATATCTATTTGAAACAATAAAGTTCAATTCTATATTTACATACTATGATCCATATGCATTCAAAATTTTAAGTGATACTACATGATTACATCTTTCACACATTACATAGTTCATATTCCAAGTTAAATTAATTATTGGCTATGTGTCTCATCTCAAAAGGGGGGAACATGATGGGATTGTCTTGATAACTAAATTATTCATGATAAAATTCCATATCTATGGAACTATATAGTTTCAAAAATTACATCATTATTCTAAATTTTCATGTTTCAAGGGCATGTGATATGCATGTGCACTCATTCATATAGTTACAAGTTAAATTTTTCAAGTTGTTAAAAGTTAAAATGGAATTTAATATCAGTATAGCACAGTATAAGAGGCATGATACTCATTCATGTTCAAGTTACTACATGGAAATTTAAAATTTATCAGAGTTTCAAAGTTTTAAATTTTTAAAGTTTTAAATAGAATATATATCCATGTATATCAATGTGATTCACATTCATGTTACAAGTGGGCCACATTACATTTAACACTCAACATCATTGGTTGCACTTTTTTATGTATCAAGTTAGATTTAGTGATTACACTCCACCTATTTTAGAGAGTAGTCTACACATCGACATGAGAGTTGGAGAATATAATATTTCTAATTCAGGAGAATTAAAAGCTTTTCAAATTTATACTTGATCACTCTAAATTCACCACAAGTTTAACATTTATCCAAATTCCTCAAAAAGGTGGGAAACCACTTCTCTATTCTCAAGTAATAATATAATTATATTTCATACTATTTTAGGTGTATACATTCCTTTTACTCTTTAAAAATATTTAAAATTGTAAGTTTAATATTTTAAGTTCTCAAATATGGATAGTAAATACTTTCAATGGCATTGTTTCAATTTTAACATTAAGGCATCTTTTATAATCAAGCTCTACATAAAACTACAAAGTGTGTGTACACACTTAGATCCTCATCTACTTTAATCTATTAATTTTAATTTTTTGCATCACTAGAATAAAGTAGGGGTAAATTTAGATACACAAAAATAATCATTAAATGTTTAACAATGTTAAATATTGACACCCTTTTGTCCTTCACCTTTATACTAATTTGAAATATCTAAGAGAGAGTGCACTACTATAAAAATTATCTTTCAAATACTTAAAACATCATTCAAACATAAATAATTTGATTATAGAAACCTATCAGACCTTTTGAAATAATCTTTGTCCTTTGAGGATAGGACTGCATTGGATCAAATAGTGTCCCACTATGGCCTTGTCCACTAATGTGGTCTTGTCCCCCACACTCCAATAATAACATTTTTAATTTCAAACGGTTTATTTACACATCCCATGAATTTATAAATGTTAGTTATCATAAATATTTTAAATGTTCCCTTATATAAGCACTTCAAAGATTATCCCAATACATATATCAATTAATTATAATTCCTACTACACACAAATCAAAAGAGCATTAATTCATATAATTTCATTTTTTTGTATTCTAGTAGTCATAAGCTAAGCTAAAATATATTTTATTTTAGTTCAAGATCATCCATTATTAATCATTTAAATCAATATTCTATCTATATTCATATAATTTCATAGTCATGGATCACACACTCACACTAGGAGGGAGAACTACATTATCATGAGGGCCATTTGGGCTATGTAAGTAGTAATAATATTACATAAGGTTTTATAAGGATAGATTGACTATTCACCTAGCCCTATTCCCACTTATTCATTTGATTTATATTGTGTTTATTGTGTATGAGTAAGAGTTTTTTTTTTTCATGTATAAACTCAACAACATAAAAATTAAAAAACCATTGTAGATAGTGACATAGATCGGGATAAAATAATCAGGTGCATTATTAACTAGGATGTAAAAGATGTCAACAGACAAACCATAGTGAATCCATGTCCCCCTTATGCAAAATTATCCCAGCACATTTTAAATTATTGTATTTAATCATGCATAACACATAAGTCCTAAGAATTTTTTTCTTACACGATCAACATAAAATATATTTTAAGGAGATCTTCATATGTGTAGGCTTATTTACTTTTTTTTGGAGTTATAATTTTTCAAAAAAAAAATTATTATATTTTTTTGTATATTATTATATATTAATTTTCATAGTTTATATCTATTAATTTTATTTATTTCAATTCAAAATAGATTAAATAATTATAAATAATGTGATAACACATGGATAATATGTTATGATAACATGATTAGATCATAAAAGCATATATGAAACATGTATACTAGAGCATACAAGTGTCATGTAAAGATAAATATAGTAATTATGAACATAATAGTATTCATCACATTTATAATTAATTAATACTAACCCATGAAATAATGTGCATGATATAAATCATGAAATCATACACAATTATAAATATGAGTGATATGGATCATGACACCAAACCCAAATTTAAAGGTGAATGATATGGATAATGACATGACATTCTCAACAAACAATCCTAGATATATCAAATCATATCCACATAATGTTGTGGCCATTATGCACAAAATATAATCACATGCAATATCACTCAATGCCATGTAAAATAATAATCATACAGAGTACACTCAATGTACATAAAATATCACTCAAGGCAAGATGTATACACAATGAAAAATCAATGCTACACTATGAACAACCAATGTCAAACAATAGGGAAAAATCCTCATAAAAAAGGACATATAATGAGACACTTAATCAAGATATTCCAAAATCTAAGTCAATAGCCTTATAAATCATAATAAATGATTATATTATATGAAATGAAATAGAAAAAGTTAAGAATAGAACAAGTCAATCTAGTATACACCATTGACCTAACAAATGCTACAACATACCCAAAAATAGTATATCTAAGAAATATATCACTATAAATAATATAAGATGGGAAATAACAAGTAATATGTAAGCCACCATTGTATCCCAACATGATAAATGAAAATTTCATAGAAATATTTAACATGTAGTAATGTGAATTATAGAATAAGATGCCGCCATCATTGGTATGTCCCCTAGGCATAGGAGTGTCTTTCATCTATACATACATGTATCATGTATAACTATATGTCCTGAATCGCACTCATATGTACAATTAAATGCATCTGCAAATAAAAATGAGTATGCACTCTACCAAACATGTGATAAATAACATAAATTGATGTAATAAATATCAAAACATATTAATATTACATCATGATTTTTATTTTTATTATTATTTATTTACTATTCAAAAAAATGTGATGTTTATGTGTAAAAATGATGCAAGTGCATGATATTCATAGGGTTTTTCATGGATATCCATTAAATTGTAATCAAATGATACACTCATATACTTACTTTCTTGTAACCAAAAATGTCCCTATACATTTTGGTTTTAAATTTACTCTATTTTTTATTTGCATTAGTATTATTTTTAATCTTATTTACACAAAGTCACCAACTAAAAATTCATTATTTCAATTTTTATTACTATATCTCTCTTAATGTGATCCTGATATACTCTAAGATGCTCAATAGCTTGCATGTATTTTTCATCCAATGTTTCTAAGTCATGCAAATGGTTTTTACAATATTCATTATATTCATTATTTTTTTAAACTAAACTCATAAAGATGGTTTCTCTATAACTAAAAGATATACGAATTTTATTCAATAAGCAAGAGAATAAGGAGTAGACTTTGAGAACGTGTGAACAGTTGTGTGATATTCCCATAAATAATATATAATATGGTTGTGCCAATACTTTCCATGCTTGGAAACTATTTTTCTTAATATTTTATCAATTTATTTATTTAATTCTTCAACTTTTCCATTTCCTTTTGGATAATAAGGAGTGGATAAGGTATAATGAATATTGTATTTAACACAAAATTTCATAAATGTATTATTTTTTAAATATGTAACATTATTTGTTACAATATATGATTAGAGACCAAATAGTGAATTAATTTTTGTCATTAAAACCCTACATATGTCCTCCTATGTAGTAAATTGTAGTGATACAACCTTAACCCATTTTGTAACATATTATTAGCTATAATAATGAACTTATTACCTTTTGATGGATCTGAATATATCTTTCCAATAAAGTAAAATCCCCAAATTTAAAATATCCATTGGTGAGATGATAGATTGTAATTATTATGAAGGAACATGATTCAAATTACTTTTTTTGTAACATTATGGACATAGTTTTGCATGATCTAAACATTCATACTCTATCTTAGGTTAATAGTAACAATATCTCAATAATTTTTAAGACACATATTTCCAACTAAAATTTCTTCCACATTTGATATGATGCACCTCAAGTAAATCTATCTTAATCTCCTCATGACTAAGGCATCAAAGTAAATATCCATCAACTCATTGGTAAAATAAGGCCCCATAAATTATAACTTAATGAATTATTTTGTGTTGTAATTTTTGTTTATCATTTCATGATAAATTATCTAGAATAATAGCCTTATATAAAAAATTATACAGATCATTGTACCATTATAGATTAGTTAAATTGAAAGTACTGTTAAGGCATTAATATGTATTTTAGTAACTGATGGGTGTTATAAATATTTAAACTCTCCTGCTCATCATTGATGTTAATAAGGATTATATAAGTTAGACTATCCATAAAATATGCACCACACTTATCTTTGTGGGGTATGCTCTCAGTCATAATCAAGTAAAAGTATGTCTTTAATCATTATAGACAGTAAAACATGGTATTAGACACATGTAAATGTCAGATAACCCATCCCTATAGTACATGACTTGTGCATACATGTATGTATCTTCCACACCCTTATCTACTATCTACTTTCCTTCTATGATCCAAACCTTCCTAATTTTTTACAAGTTACTTATAGTAAATTTATAGTTTGTGTTGAACCTACTTATTATCATTATCATATTAAATCTTGACCATCATATCATTGTTTCTATTTTTATATACACCTCTAATCATACATATATGGATCCATATTTTTTAAATCATCCACCTTTATTGGACTCATCTAGACACCAAGGA
This sequence comes from Torreya grandis, assembly GCA_037957365.1. Classification (NCBI taxonomy): domain Eukaryota; kingdom Viridiplantae; phylum Streptophyta; class Pinopsida; order Cupressales; family Taxaceae; genus Torreya; species Torreya grandis. The sequence goes on along the minus strand of JARHVA010004796.1, from coordinate 942,411 downwards.
ATTGTCATTTTCCAAATTTAAATCATCTATATGGTTTGTATCATGCATTATACATGTTAGTGGCATGATAAGTTTCTGTAATAGTCCCATATAAATACATAATATGGGTAATCCCATTTGCTATATATCATATATCAAGCAAGTACTACATAGGTATATTCTATCACTTATGCATTGTGATGGGGTACCCTAATTATACAAAATTTTAAATAAATAAAAAGATTATACCCCAACAATTTTTAATCACCTAAGACAAGTAAATTTTCCATTTTAAATTTTCAAAATCTATATTATATGTTTCATCCATACTAGTGGATCAAAACTATACATATAAACCTAAAATAAAGAATTAAATGTAGTTTGATTTCCCTTTATAGTGTATTGTATATGTAAGAAATGATCAACCATTCATTGGGGATTTGTTTGGGTTATCTCAACCCATCTCTTCCCCATTATTATAGGTTAACCTAGTTTCAAAAGTATAACTATGGTTTTAAAGTGAGGGTAATGTGCTTTTTAGACTCACGCATGTAATGTGCTACTGATATTCCACATGAATAGGTTTACAAGTATATGTAGTGAATTATTCCATAATAATTAGGTGTAGGATATAGGGATGAATTTATAAAAAGGTAGACATATACATCAACAAAGGCATTCATATCTAGATAAACTCATCTAGGTAGTTCTAGATACCCAATTTTTGGAGTTGAGTGACTACAAATCCATCTTTAATCCTTCTTGCCACTGTACATAGTATTATACTATAATAGATCAGTAATAATATAAGTAACCTAATATATTATTCTTTCCATAAATAATATATTATAGTAGTTCAATCATACTCCATTATAGCATTCAAATTTGTGTGTTATTACTATATACTATGCAATCTAAATATTTTAAAGTTTTATCTTATTTACATACGTCAACCAAAAATAAGATAAAAATTGTTGTTGAACCCATTCCTTATATTTATATTTGTATACCTTAGGATTTTCCTTAGGGTTTCATACTTTCTAGTGTTTTAAATTTCTTAATATAAATTTGATTTTTAAAAATCAATTTCCTCATTTAAAAAAAAATTATTTCCTCATTTTTTAATAATCATTCATGGCTATAATAGTTATATGTAGATTCTATTTTCTAACTTAAGATATTCTTTTATCATTACATTTTTTAATATTTAATATTAAATATATTTAACAACTACGTATTATCATTAGTAAAATATTTTTATAATAATTTGAAGACTAAAATTAATCATAATGAGTCTTTAGCCTTAATTATACTATCACCATCCCTTGTGATAGAGTGTATCTTCTTAATGTAATTTTTATAAATGTTGAATATTAAAATTCCCATGAAAAATAAAAATATATACTATGGAAGGTATATTTTATACCATATATCAATTAAAATTAAATCAATATCTTAATATGAGCCCACATTTAATTGATGCATTGTTACATGTAACTATAAATGAAATAAAATGTTAACAAATACTAAGGTTGGCACATCTAAGGATGAAACATCTAGAGAATAGCATGACTAATTTAACTTTAATAATCAATCTTTAATAGGTATTGTCTTTACAATAGGTTTACATAATACTACTACCACCACTACTATTCTTATAGTTATACTTATAATTCCCACCCATAGTAGGGGGAAACAAAAGGTTTTCCTTAGATTACACTAACTTTCCCTACAAACTTTTTGTTTACATACTATGATAAATAGTCATTTTAAATCATCATATATGCTTATTTCACAATCCCTCATATGGATTGTTAACATTTACAGGCTAAAGTGTTATAGTTAGATCAAAGTGCTTTGAGAGAAATTCATTCAACTAATACTCATAAATTATTTCAAAATCCATTATCCCCAAATATTTCAACTTATATCTTACCTATAGGTTTTGTATCTCCTAATATTATATTATATTATATTATGTTAAATGTGATCCAAAGCAATACCTAATAGCCTTTCATGTAGCATTTTTGGACTATGCCTCCAATGACAAGTTATAGACTAAGTTATTTTCATGAATCCTTAAGTACTATACTTTGAATTATTCTATGACCTTCTATTTGGATCACTTTATTCATTTAATCCTTTGGATAATAAGTTCATAAGACATTTTTTAATCAATATTAATGAGAAATTTTATCATGTCCAAATTATAATAATTAAACATGAATCTCATGAAATAATCAATGAATATGTGATTTCATACAAGATCATGCTTTTTAAGATGAAAATATTATTTATAATGAGTTATGTAGAGTAAAATACTCTACATTTTATTTTGAGTTTCAGTTGTGCACTCCAAGTTTTGTCCATGCACATTTTAGTTTTGAGGCAGTGAAGTTTTTGACATAGAATGCAGGCGCGAGTTTTCATTTTTGCCTAAATTTTGTCTAAGTATGAAAGTCGAGCAAAACATGCCAAGTATCATCAACTGGGACACATTATAATTTCTATAAGTCATGTGGAACATGCCACATGTCCTGTTATAAATCTCAGTGGAGTGTGACAAGTGTCAGTATCCACATTTCAAGTTTCTTATGAGTTTTAAAAGCTTCTTTCAATAAGCTTTTCTCAGTGCATGTGGAAGGTGCAAAGTGGCAACTATGGAAGGTTTTGATGTGTTCTCTAAATGCAGCAGAAAGTGTCGTGTGTCCCTAGATAAAGTTTTGTGAAGACTGCCAAGTGTCAACATCCATAATTTCTTCATTTTATTTCATTGTTGAGTAAAGACTATGGTGGGCCATGGGTTTTATTTCTAAAGTGGAAGTTGCCAAGTGTCATCATCTATTTGAATCTAAAATGAGGCCCGAATGTTTCTATAGTATAGATAAAACCCCATGGAAACTTCCACGTGTCATCTTTTGCAGGCTTCTCAAAAAGTATCTAAAGCTTCTATATACAAGCAGAAGCTGCCATGTGTCATTTGTTAAAGATTAGTAGAAAGTGCCACCTGTCCCCATTCCCCTTTTGAATCTACTCAGGAAAGAAGGGTTGTGGGTCCCATTTTTTGTAAGTTGATAAAGTTTTAGAGTAGTGGACTATGATAGATGTCAATGATAGAGCACTCTTGATACAAAGACACAGTAAAGAGTATAAGTTACATAGAAAGTGTCGTGTGTCTTTTGTAAGTGCTGTGAAAGTTGCCAAGTGTCATTTTCCAGTGCCTCCTAAATAATGAGATGGTTTTCAAGTAGAGTAAGTAGAGCATGCCAAGTGTCCTTACTATTTCATAGTGAAAAGTGTCACGTGTATCTAATTCATCCAATGAACTTGCAAGGAGACTAAATGTTTCAGATCTAAAAAATATCCTCTGTTAAACACTTCCAATTAAGTTCCAATTTGATTAGGCCATTGGGATTTGAACTTGTAGAGAGGCCAACATTAGAGATATAACATATATCTTTTGTTAAACACTTCCATTTAAGTTAGAGTTCAATTAGACCATTGGGATGGGAATGTGCGGGCAATCTTGAGCTAGTCTTATGCTATAAATATGGGTGTAAATCAGAGGAGAGAAGATCAATAGATATCATCATCATAAGAGAGAGAGAATTTTTTGCAAGAGATTGTTATCAAGAAGTTTTTTAGACTTTCTTGCTATGGCCAGTAATATCATTTGCCTTTGTTCTATTTTCTTGATTTAGAAAGTTTGTATAACTGTGCATGTATCTATGCCTTTTATGTGACTGGAAAATTAATAAGAAGATTGAGTTTTGTGCCTTTGTTGATATTTTCTAGAGTTATTGCAAAATCATCTAAGTTGTGAGCCTTTTATTCTATTTTTTTTCATATTTTACATTGATCATGCATTGTTTTCTCTTTAATGTAATTGAATCCTAAAGATAGATTCATTGTGCTTAGTATTAAGGATTGAAGTAAACTCAGGCGCATCGCCATAGTTAAAATTTTCTTTTGTTACCTTGGTGTTTCTATTTAATTTCTATCCTTTTTCCCATAATACTTTTGAGATAAAGAAGAGTCAGCTTCTTTAAAATCTAGAGGTCATTTCAGGTTGCAAATCCCACATTCCTAAAACTTCCCATTGTTGGTGTTGGAAATAGTGCAATTCTAAGCATCAACAGTTTTTGGCACACCTAGTGGGACAATATTGAAGTTTTTTTTAAGACTGTATGAACCAAAGAGCTATGAGGAGTCAAAGATATGGACCAGTAACAAGAGCTCAATCTATTATGAACCTAGGTATTCTTTTACCACCATTGATAACTAATTCAAGAAGGGTCAATTAGTTTATAGCATCACCAATAACAAACATGGGAGCACCTATATCCCTAAGGAATTATGCAAGTTGGAACACTGGTAGTCCTTTGATTCTCCTAGTACCACCAGCCACTTGGGATCTTATTCTAGTAAATGCCCTAAAAGCTCTACCCAAATTCAGTGGTCAAGATTTCAAAACACCTGAAGAACATGTACAAGATGTGTCTAATGTTTGTGTAATGCATGTGATCACACAATAGAATGTGGCTGTAAGATTTTTAGCTACTTATTTTAAAAGGAAGGCTCTAGATTGGTATAGATCTTTGACCCCAAATACCATATCTACATGGAATCAGCTTGGAGATCTTTTCTTTGAAAGATTTGAAGAAAATGGTGATAAATCTTCTTTGTTGCAATAATTGATTACTATCAAAAGGGCACCACAAGAAGCAATGACTAATTTTAATTCAAGATTTCCAAAGACTTGGGAAAGAATTCTTGCTACATCAAGACCATTACCAAGTATGGCTATAGTATTTTATCTTAAAGCCTTAAATTCAAATATATCAGTAATGATTCAGTCACTTGGAGGTCAAACTTTGCCAGAAGCCTATGAATATGAAGTCAAAGCTACAAATAACTTAATAGATGCTAGAAAATTGCCCCCAAGGTGTCCCATGCCCATGTTTCCAGAGATAACCTTACCTTTTCCTCAAGAAACCCCTAATTCCATAGCCCCACCTATGTCTATGTATACATTTCCTCAACAACCTACTAAAGAACTTGTCCCTGTCCAGTCATTTGAGATGGATGATGTCAAGAACATCCTAAGGACATTTTATAATGAGATAAGTAACCTTAGAAAATAGTAGAATCCTTATCCTAGACCCCAATATCAAGGATACCAAGGAAATAGATTTCCACCATAGCTAAATCAGTATCAGGGTTCTCAAAGGCAAACTAACCCTTAGCCATCGAACCAATTAGTTGCAGTCCCTACACCCTCATAGATTGTTCCCCCTAATTCAAATAGGGAGATTGTTCAAGGGTAGAATAAATATGTAGATGGCACCAATGCCTAGTGTTTCCCTTGTAATAATTCTCATATTCCTAGAGATTGTCCCATGGGTAATCTATAGTAAAAGATAGCAGAGTAAAGAAGAATGGATGGACAATATGCAAGTAATTTTGACACTCAACCCTACCAATCTCTTGGTATGTAAAATTTAATCTTGATGGATTAGATACAAGGGATTTCCTTATAGCAAGAAGAAGAAATAGCCCCTGAGCATGCTTTGTTTTCATGGGTTGAAGATGAAGAGTTAGTATTATTAAATGAAGCTTCTACTTTCAAAAAGCCATTAGTACAATTAGATTCCTACACCAAATCAAATAGAAGGATGATAGAATAGCCTAAAGTCACAAATAATGAAATTATGGGGAATCCTCCATTTCAAGGTCATCAAAACACAACTACTAGACAAGAAATACCTCAGTGAGTGCAGAACCAAATAATTCCTGTATAAGTTCAAGAAAAAGTAAGGTACCCTTATTATCCAAGAACCCAAATATTAAGACCGATGAATGTGGTGGATTAACTGAAGAGGACCCCAGCACATGTGTAAATATGGGACATATTAGCTATTCATAAGCAAAATACACTATTATAAGAAGCTCTGTAGGGCCAAGTAGTGCCTAAACATACTGGTACCAAAGAAGGACCTACTGATAAAGAAAATATCAAAGACACAGTTCCTCTATAGACAATAGCCCTTTTGAACAATGCACTAGAGGTAAGTAAATCTAAACTAGAGCCCTTATATTTGACTTTGATAGTTGGAAAGAAAATTTTGCATAATGTAATGATAGACTCAGGGGCCAGTACTAAAGTAATGCCTAAACAAATAGTAGATGCTTTAAGAATAAAGTATGAGCCACTTACTAGAAGAGTTATGCAGCTGGATGGGAAATCGGTGCAAATAATAGGGATAATTAAACAACTCCCATTTCAATTATATACTTTCCCTAATATAATTGTCAATCAAGATGTGGTAGTCATAGATATACCCCCTATATTTGGCCTATGTTTATCAAGAGATTTCACAACCAAGATAGGAGGATATATGTCACTTGATTTGTCTCACCTCATCCTAAAAACAAAATATGGTTCAAAAATAAAAATATTATCTGAGTCATTATCTAAGGATCACATCACCAATGAACCAACCCCAAAATTAGAGGCAGCTCATGCTATGCTAAATAAGGAAGAAAGGGTCTTTGTTGAAGAGTTAGGTGACTAGACTAAACATGACCAAGAGAAGGAAAATAACCAGTTGTTAATTATGATCCAAAGTGACCCATATGGAAATTATAACTCTATTGGTCTGGGCACTTATGTCATATTTGATGAAGACCATGAAATCCCAAATTTTTTAAGGGATGAAATTCCAAAGACTCAAGAATCTGAAAAAGACTCAAAATTTTGGACCTTAAATTTTGATGGGGATAGAAGTAAAAATGGTGTTGGAGCAGGAATTTGTCTTGTTGCTCCAAATGGTGAGAAAATTTTAAGAGCTATCAGTTTCCAATTTGCCGATACTAATAATGATGTTGAATATGAATCCTTAGTACATGGGTACATGTTAGCTAAGAAGAAGGGAGTAAAGAATCTGATAGTAAAAGGAGATTTAGAACTAGTGGTGAAACAAATTAGAGAAAAGGAAATAGCCAAAAATGTAAGGATGAGATCTTATAGACACATAATTTGGGACTTAATAGATGATTTTGAAGCTTTCAATATTGAAGTAGTTCTTAGAACCCAAAATTTTGAAGCTAATAGGATGGCACAGATTGGCTCACAGTTTGACCCAGCAACTAGTCTATTAGTCAAAAATGAGTCAGTCAAAGTTATAGTAAGACCAGCTATCCTAGACAATGATGAAAATTGGCAAGTATTTGAAAATGATTCTCAAGTACTCTCATTTTTGCAACAGTCAGGAGAATTTGTTGATCAATTATAACCCAAAATTGAAGAAGCATATGGAGACCAAATTATTCAATTAAAGACCAATAAGCTTCCTAAAGGCTTGATTACTTTAGAAAACCTATTTGATCTAGAAGATGTAAGCCTAGAAAAGAAAAGGTTTCAAGAAAAAAAAGTAGATTATTCTGAGATAGAAGTGAGTGAAGGGAGAAAACTAAAGATTGGAAATTCTATAACTTAAGAGGAAAGGGAAAGACTAATTGACTTGTGTGTAAAATATGATAGAGTAATAGCCTTGACCTATGAAAACCTTCATGGCTATAAAAGAGACATCATTTAACACACCATATAGCTGGCTGAAGGATCTAAGCCAGTTAGACAAAAGTAGAGGCTAGTAAATCCAAAGATTAAACCTTTAATGGTGGATGAGTTACAAAAAATCTTAGAATCTAAAATAATTTTTCTAATCAAACACTCAACTTGGGTATCCAATCTAGTACCAATCAAAAAAAATAATGGTGACATAATAATTTGTGTAGATTTTAGAGACCCAAATAGAGCATCTCTGAAAGATCACTATCCCCTACCCTATATGGAATAAATTTTATAAACTGTGGCTAGATCAGATAGATTTATCTTGCTAGATGGTTTCTCTGGATATAATCCGATTTGGTTGGCTAATGAAGACCAACACAAGACTTTATTTACTACCAAATTAGGAACATTTGCATATGCCAAGATGCCACTTGGCCTGTCAAATACTGGAGCCACTTTTCAAATGGAAATGGATGTAGCATTTGGGGAACTCAAATAAAATCATTCTAATTTATCTTGATGATCTCACTATTTTTTACAAGAATGTTTTTGATCATTTTGATCACCTAAAATCTATTTTTAAGAAGTATCAAGAATTTGCAATATCCTTGAATCCCAAGAAGCGTATCTTTGTATTACCTCAAGGCAAACTACTGGGACATATAGTATCCAAAGGAGGATTTTCTATAGATCCAAAGAGAGTTATAGCCATAATGAACTTGCCCCTACCAATAAATAAGAAATTAGTTCAGTCCTTTTTAGAGAAGATTAATTTTGTCAGTCAATTCATATCAGACTTTGCAGGCCTAGTGAGACTAGTGACACTCTTATTGAAGAAAGACCTGGTGTTTAAATGGACAACAAAAGGAAGACAATCCTTTGAGGAGGTCAAGAAAGAAATTTCAATAGCCCCAGTACTTATTAACCCAGATTTATCTAAGCCTTTTATAATGTATGTTTATGGAGGAGACTTTAGTATTATTGTTGTCCTAACACAAAAAGATGATCAACAAGAGGGAGAACACCTAATATCCTTTATCTCAAGGACTCTTAGGGAGTATGAATCTAGATACAATTTTATGGAGAAATAGGCATATGCTATGGTAAAAACCCTCAAAAAATTTAGGTATATGGTATCAAGAAGGAAGATTCTAATACTTATGGCTCATCCTAGTTTCAGAGAATACATTATGGAAGGTGAAATTACTAAAAAAAAAGCAAACTAGATAAGGAAGATCCTTGAGTATGATGTAGAGTTCATTAGTCAGAGGTAGGGGGTTGTGCCAATACATGGCTCAAGATATGGGAAAGATGATACCTGAAGAAATAGAAAAGGAAAGTGTGTTGAGGATACAGGAAGTTGATCATAACTCCTAGGTCAAAAACATAATCCATTTTATGAAACATGGGATTTTCCTAAAAGATCTCTCTCAGGACAAGAGGAGATACTATAGGTAGTAATGGGTCCATTTTTTTTAATTGACCAAGTTAATTTTAGAAGAAATACTGATGGCATACTTTTAAGATGCATAGAGAAAGATGAGGCTAAGAAAATACTACATGAAATGCACCATGGAGTCTCAGGTGGACATTTTTCTATAAGAACCACAGCTATAAAGATAACTTAGGCAAGTTATTTCTATCCCACTTTATTTATATACTATTATCAACTGGTCAAAAAGTGCCAATCTTGTCAGTATTACGTGGGGATGAGAAGGAATGCAACAATGCCCCTTAGTCCTATAATTGTTGATGAACCCTTTACTCAATGGGGTTTTGACTTCATTGGAATGATCAATCCAATCTCAATTATGGGACACAAATGGATTCTCATTGCCATAGATTATTTTATCAGATGGAGTGAGGTAGTGCCACTCAAAGAAGTAATAGAAAATGAGATCTTAGACTTTCTAGGGAATATCACTACTTGCTTTGGGCCTCCTCGTACCATAATTTTAGATAATGCTAAGGCATTTTTAGGGGCAAAAGTATCTAACTTTGCATTAAAGAATGGATTCTATCTAAAAACTTCCTCAAATTATTACCTTAGGGTAATGGTTTGGCAGAATCAACCAACAAAAACCTAATTATACTTATTAAGAGAATAGGGGTTGATCATCATAAAGAGTGGCATAAAGTGCTTAATATAACACTATGGGCTGATAAAATTATGCCTAAACAAGTGACAAAGATGTCCCCATATTAATTATTCTATGGTAAGCCTACTGTAATGCCCATAAGCTTGGAGATTCCTACTCTCTAGTTATTAAAATAGATTGAAATTGAGGAAAATGGCCCCATGCAAGTTATACTTGTTGAACTCTTGGAAGTTCAAGAAAAGAGGGATGCAGCACTTGATTCATTAATAAAGCATCAAAAAATAATCAAATGCTACTTTGATAAGAAGATTTTAAATCCCCATTTTGAAGTAGGCTTAGTTGTTTTGAAATGGGATGCGAGAGCTACCAAGCCAGGTCAACACACTAAATTTGAAGCATTGTGGACTAACCCCTATAATATTCATGCATGTAAAAAAAATCATTTGAGCTTGAAACAATGGAGGGAAAACCTGAAGAGATTCTTGTGAATGGGATTTACCTAAAACATTTCATTTAAGTTGTATCTCTTATGTATTATAGTTAGATAGTTTCCCTTTCCTTGTTGCTATGTTTTCCCATTTTTCTTTACCACTCTTTCTTTTAATAAGTGTTCTTTAAACACGTGGCCATGGCTCAGTGCCTTTTCAAAAAATTTGAAACTCTTGAATTCATTAAATATCTCTTAAATCCCCAAAATTCCCCAAGGTACCCTTATGCAGCCACTTTCATGATGTGTCTGACTCACTATCCCTTCACAGATTCAATAAGATTTACTACCAATTATCTAGTTTTAATGCCATTTTTGAGACTTGATGGGTCATTAAATACCCTAATAACAAGAGTTAAGGCTTAACAAGTGTCTCAAACATTCTTGCATCTACTAGAAAATCCTTGTTAGCTACATTTCAATTCATAGCAAAACTTGCTTAGTAAGAGTGCCTTCCCTATTGCAGAGCTTCCATACTTGTTACATAAGTTCACTAATTCCAAGTATAGATATAGATATGGAGGAGCCACAATCTTCACAATAGGGGTCTGGGATTTATGAATCCTTTGATAAGCTTCTCACAAGTAAATCATATGCTTCATCCCCTTCACAACCCTTAAAGACCTATCCACAGACTAGAGTCCCTGAAGTTGGTTATGTGATTGACCCAACAAAGGTGAAGGATTTTATAGATAGAATCATAGACCCAACCCTTCAAAAGTTTGGTAAAGCTCTGCGAGAAGGGGCACACCAAAGATGTATCTAGAGGGCCAAGGCTAGACAATATGAAACATTCATAATGAGGATATGGACTTCCCAAATGGCACAATTCATTGTCCTAGGTCTACATCTATGCCCTAACTTAGTTGAAATATGCATTGAATTATTTCATGCAACCTTAAACACCATATAATAGGGTTAATTCATGGTGAAAATTACACTAAAATCCATCAGGGACATGTTGGCCCTATATCATGACAAGATAGCCACATTTCCCACCATTGCCAAAATGCAAAAAATGTGGGCAAATGTCAATAATCAATTGAGGTTTATAAAATCAAAATTGCAATTAGGGGATTATGATATGACTATGCTGGTATTGCCAATAAGAAGGGCATAATTTGCATAGGCCATTAAAGAAGCACTATCTATGATAACATTAATTTTTGGAATGAAAGAGGATATAACTATCTATGAAAAATAAATGGCCATTCTTTTCAGATTAAAAACTATTGACAAGTCTCAAGAGTATCGGCTGGATTTCTCTAAGTAGATTACATATTCAATGGTTGACCAACTCACCTATTTCAAGTCTAAAGGGATTTTTAGGTATTTTTCTTATCTATTTCACCTTATGTTGTATCAAAAATCTAGCATCTTTTCCCAATACATGCATCTGAATATGTATGACCTAAGTTTTGGTCATAATAGGACCATTCCTGTGTCTACATGGACACATATCTTGTGTAAAGCATCTAACCCATATGAATTTCGGGAAATTTTTATTGCCCCTGCTTTTTGTCACCTAAGCCCAGAGCCTATTCAAAATAGATGAACTCCAAGTGTCAGAGGCCTCATGATAAATTGTAATATTCCTTGTGACTACTTTTTTGGATCCCATCATACTATCATTAGGGTCCATGGTTTTAATGGAGAACTAGTGTTGCTACCCAAGATCTTGACTCTTCGGTTAGCATTCTTAGAAGTCACTTGGCAAGTGTCTGTAGTTGATAATGACTATGGCACTGGGAAAAAGAAGAATAAAATGTATGATACTTCATGGATAAAGAAAAACATGGCCCTAGAGGTTAGAGATGCTGAGCACTTGTTGCTGAGGAAGCTAGCTTTCCTGGGTTTCTTTCTAATTGAAGATAATGGGGATATGACCCAAGTAGTTTCATAACCTCATGGGTCAATAATAACAAGGTAACCACTAGAATTGTGCAGGAGGGCCATCCCTTTTGGGAAAATAGAAGAAACCCTAATGAAGATATTCTTGATTTGTATGTAGAATTGACAAATTTGCCCCTTCAAGAGGCCAGGCCATGGGAGACCTTTTATGTTAAGTAAAATAATTTTGACCCTAAAATTAGAATCACTTCTAGTTTAAGAAGGGCATTAAAGAATAAAGATTGGAAATTTGAGAAAATAGAAGCCTATTGGAAGTATACGTAGGAAATTTTTGAGATAACTCACTCTTTTGGTAATGTAGATTCAAATGAGAAATGGGAGGCAATCTAGGATGAATGTCATCTATCTCCTATCTCTAGCCCTGATACAAGCAAACTATAGACATAGGGTGGATGGTCAAAAGCTAAAGCAAAATCTAGTCATACAGTTGCTACAGTCATTATCATTGTCTGGCCCCAACCTCTCAGTGCCATAGAAAAACAAAAGAGTGTGGTATCCTCACCACCCAGAGCTTCTCCATCAGTGTTAGCCTTTGGGGTTTCCAATTTTATACAATCACCACTAGCAGTAGTGGTAAACATTAAAGAGAAGGAAGCACAATAAGAAGAAGAAATGCCAAGGAAACATAAGAGGTTGAAACTTTAGCCTAATTTAGAGGAGGAGGTAGAGCCCTCACAACATCAACCACTGAGTACATCAGTTGCTCCTCAGGTACGCATTATTTCTCCTTCTTCTTAGTCTCTTTCTTCTTTTATAGGGGTGACAATCCCAATTGGCCAAATAATATCCCCTGCCACCTCTACTATGCCAATTTCCCAATTTTACCCACTTATTACTACTCAAGCCACATCATTACCTCACTTTTCCCCCTCTATCCCAAAGAGAATACCTCCTTAGATTCCCCCTAGACAACATTTGTCTATTTCCTATGGCTTGCCATAGGGTTATCCTTTTATGTGTGGGCATATTGCATCTCCCTCTACCTTCCAAACTCAAGCAGACACTACTAAGAAGTCTAGGGAAGCCTAGATGGAGAAAAAGAGGATGAAAGATAATAAAGCTCTAGCTACACCACATATGAGGTCACTATTTGACCCAATCTAGTAGTAACTAACTGTGACTCATTTGTCACCTAATTTAGTCAAGCCAAACAAGCAGATGCAACCTCAAGATTATATAATGAATGTAGTGGCTATGGATATGTCACTTTTTAGACCACAGGATAGGGTTGAGCTATTTAATGAAACCACTTCTTTTGTAGCTACTAATTATTTGAAAGTATCAAAGACACTGCAAAATATGGAGGTTGGTCTAGCTTAGGAGAAAGTAAATGGTAGTGGTCTGACTACAGAAATCAAAACCAAGAATAATGAAATAAAGAGTCTCAATAAATAGTTACAAGATACTATTTCTTGTTAGACTCACTAGGCTATTCAGGCCCTAAATTCTTCTTTGAAAGAAGAGCTGACATAGGAGAAAGCTTTAGTGATAGCCCTAAGGTGGAAAAAGGCAACATTATAGGAAAAAAGTGAGGAAAACCTACAATAGGTCACTCAGTTATAGTAAAAGTTGTTGAATGAGAAAAACAATACCACTGCCATACAGGCCCAACTTCAAGATGAGGAATAAATAAAAAAACAATTGACACTTGAGTTAGCTAATAGGCCAAAGAATGCAAGAGTTTTGAACCTGGTCAAGGAGTTATATGTATCAATATGGAAAAGAATCTCTGAGGAGATTACTCAGCTCAAACCCTCTCTTTCTTACTAAATGCATAAAAATTGTGCGAAAAGGTGGAGACTTCAGTTTAGGCCACTCTATCCACTGTCTCTTTGAGAGTGTTTTATTCTCAAATGCTACTGCAAAAGCTATATGACATTACTGATGGAATATTATCAGTAGTAGAGATTAGTAATAGAATGATTTCTACAAAAAGGGTGAATGAAGTTCGTAGTTGCAACTCCATAGCAATTAATTACAAAGAGCTCCTTAATGTGGTAAAAGAGGGAATCAAAGATATGAAACAACATATTGAAGATCTAGTGCAATTGGGTCTTCCCTCCCCTTTTATTGATAAAAACACTACATTAATGGTGGATGAGATTAAACCTTTGTTGTTATCCAGACAAAAGGATCAGTCAGTTTTCTAAGGTTTAACAGATGATGCATTAGTGCTAGAAGTGGAATCTGTCTTGATCCCCATGTCCCAGTTTGAATTCCAATTGAAGGTTGTAGTTCATATTTTTTAGATTTTTTCACACAAGGACATCATCAACCTTGATTTAGCCTTCCAAGAATTGTAAAATAAGTAAGGACTATCTGATGCTGAATGGTCTATTTATCAGATAGCCTTACTGAAGTTGTGATTTTTTGCCATGTTTTTATATGTGAGAGATTGTGGATTCTTTTTTGAGTAGGCTCAAAAGTATTTGGGGTTGCTAAGAACTATAGAGTAAAATACTCTATATTTTATTTTGAGTTTCAATTATGCACTCTAAGTTTTGTCCCTACATGTTTCAATTTTGAGGTAATGAAGTTTTTGACACAAAGCATGGGCATGAGTTTTCATTTTTTCCTAAATTTTATCTAAGTATCAAAGTCGATCAGAGCATGCCAAGTGTCATAAACTGAGACACATTATAATTTCTATAAGTCACATGGAACATGCCACGTGTCTTGTTATAAAGCTCAGCAGAGCGCGACAAGTGTCAGCATCTACATTTCAAGTTTATTATGAGTTTCAAAAGCTTCTTTCAATAAGCTTTTCTTAGTGCATGTGGAAGGCACCAAGTGGAAACTATAGAAGGTTTTGATGTGTTTCTCTAAATGTATCAAAAAGTGCTGCGTGTCCCTAGCTAAATCTTGGTGAAGACTGCCAAGTGTTAACATCTGTAGTTTCTTCATTTTGTTTCACTATTGAGTAAACACTGTGGTGGGCCCCAGGTTTTGTTTCTCAAGTAAGTGAAATCCACCAAGTGTCATCTTCCATGTTAATCTAAAATGAGGCCTGAATGTTTCAATAGTATAGCCAGAACCCTACATAAACTACCACGTGTCATCTTCCGTAGGACTCTCAAAAAGTATCTAAAGCTTCTATAGACAAGCAAAAGCTACCACATGTCATTTGTTAAAGATCAGTGGAAAGTACCACCTGTCCTTATTCTCCTTTTGAAGCTGCTCAGGTAAGAAGTGTTGTGGGTCCCATTTTCTATAAGTTGATAAAGTTTCAAAGTAGCTGACTATGACAGATGTCAAAGATGGATCACTCCCAATATAAAGACATAGTAAAGAGTATAAGTTATGTGTAAAGTGTTGTGTGTCTTCTGTAAGTGTCATGGAAGCTACCAAGTGTCATTTTTTGGTGCCTCCTGAATAATGAGATAGTTTTCAAGTAGATTAAGTGGAGCACGCCAAGTGTCCTCACCTGTTTCACAGTGAAAAGTGTCACGTGTATCTAATTCAGCCAATGAACTTATAGGGAGACTAAATGTTTTAGATCCAAAAAATATCTTCTATTAAACCCTTCTAGTTAAGTTCTAGTTTGGTTAGGCTGTTGGGATTTAAGCCTACAGAGAGGCCAACATTAGAGATCCAAAAGATATCTTTTATTAAACACTTCCAATTAAGTTAGAGTTTAGTTAGAGCATTGGGATGGGAATGTGCGGGCAATCTTGAGCTAGTCCTATGCTATAAATATGGGTGCAAATCAGAGGAGAGAAGATCAATAGATATCACCATCAGAAGAGAGAGAACTTTTTTAAGAGATTGTTATCAAGAAGTTTTCTATACTTTCTTGCTATGGCCAGTAATATCATTTGTCTTTGTTCTATTTTCTTGATTTAGAAAGTTTGTATAACTATGCATGTATATGTGCCTTTTATGTGACTAGAAAATTAATAAGAAGACTAAGTTCTATGCCTTTGTTGATATTTTCTATGTTATTGCAAAATCGTCTAAGTTGTGAGCCTTTGATTCTATTTGTTTTCATCTTTTACATTGATCATGCATTGTTTGCTCTTTAATGTAATTGAATCCTAAAGATAACTTCATTATGATTAGTATTAAGGATAAAATTAAACTCAGGTACATTTCCATAGTTAAAATTTTCTTTCATTGCATTGGTGTTTCTATTTAATTTCTATCCTTTTTCCCACAATACTTTTGGGATAAAGAAGAGCCAGCTTCTTTAAAATCTAGAGGTCATTTCAGGTCGCAAGTTTGACATTCCTGAAACTTCCCATTATTGGTGTTGGAAATAACACAATTCTAAGAATCAACAAATTACAATATATATTAAATAAAAAATATATTTACCCTCTGTACAAGTCTATTATGTTCAATAAATTCAAATCATTTGATGAGATATGCTATATAGTTAAATATCAAGAAGTTAAGCTCATATAATTGAATAAGAAAAATTATGTGTTTAATGATCTAACTACCTTTAACGTAAATAATAAAAGCAAAAAAAGTTATAATACTAAAATAAATGATACTAATAATGAGGAAAAGTGATAGTCAATCTAGTGTCACTGCCTATTAATTAACTTGTCTCATACATTCCATAAAGAGGCAATTTTCATGATTAATTAAACCTCCTGATAAACTATTGTAGAATTTACTTGAGTGAAATATTATATCACTTTATGCACAAAAATATGTATATATGATGAAACCTTCATCTAATATATTTTTAAAAATATATATTTTGATTATTAGTGCTATATGGGAACTCTACGTATATATAGTTTTCATATAAATATAAGATTCAAGATCTCATTGATGATAACATTATTGAGTTTAATGTGAGACCGAGGCCTCCTATTGTGTTTGATACTAGATTCCACACCATCTAAAGGTGGGATTATATTTATCCAAATATTATTGAGCTTAATGATATTATTACACCTATGAATTATTTAGAAACATAAACTAATGTGAATAAGCTGTCATGAACTATTACATTTCATGAAAACACCTATATTTTAATTCCTAATAAGTGATTAGAGGTATTTCAAATAAAAGGATGATAATAAATTTTAGTATAAATATATCGACTCCAATTTCCCAATGGTAAGGAAATTGTAGCCTAAATTTTTAAGCTCTAAAATCCTTCCATTTATGCATTTTAATGTTCATCAAGATAAAAAGGTCAAAGTTTTAGTTGAAAAACTTGTGAAATTTTTGAATATATTCAAGACCTAATCAAGTCTTTTTAAAATTTTATTGAGTAAAAAATTCTAAATAAAAATCATTTCATTATTAATCAGATTGTTTTTATCGATTATGTCTAAGAATTTCCAATGAAAATATTACAATGTAAATCGACATTCAAATTTTGAATAAGTATATGAGTTAATAAGTTTTGATGTAATTATAATTATACATTTCATCTTGATTAATTCTTTTAATTGAAAAAACAAATCTCTATATAGTTAATTAGATTTTAAACCTTGATTAGCTCTCTTAGTCATAAAAGAGGTTCAATTCAATGTTATTTGGAGAGAAACATCTAAATTGGTCAAAAATGTTTTTGAAGTAAAAATGTAAAATGCTGATTAGTTTATGTTCCCCAATTGAATCTAAGCTAAAAAAAGTAAATTTTTAAATGCAAAGTGGGTTCTCAGTCTCAAAGGTTCCATGATTTATTTCAATTTAAAGCACGTTTTAAAATCCATCTAATATTTGGAGGCAAAAAATAGATATATGGAGTTAAAAATTTATTTTGGAACCCAATTTGGTAGTGAGGTGAAACTCAACAAATGTAATGCTATTCAAAATAATGATAAGTTAATTTAAGAACATGACTAATCCATAGAGATAAGAAGGAATGTTATATAGTGTATATCAGGTAAGAAATCCCAATAAGGAAATAAACAATATCACAACCATTTAATAATATTAGTATGTCTTTGCAAACTATATCTTCTAATCTAGTCTTTCTATAGTATCTTAAGTTGTCAAAGAGGAAGATATTTTATCCTAAAACTAAGTTCCTTCAAAGGAGGAACACATTTGTTATTATATCATGTATGGTTTTAGTGTATGTTGATCCTTTTTTCTTATGTTTTATAGTTTTGGATGATGATTCAAGATGCCTAAATATATATAAGAAGTTATAAATTTTGTTATTATTCTATGGTATCTCATATATATCTTTTATTTAGTGCATATGGTCCTTCAATTCTAAACAAATTTCATAGTTTATTTATCTAGGTTATTTGAGGGAAGAAATATTGTGATAAATATAATACAACTTTCAAAGTGGTACTTGACATCATACTTCATAATTATATTTCTTATTTTGTTTCCTTTTACTCAAGCCATTATCAAGATATTCATTCCAGAAATGATAGGTTCAACTATATTTTAGGAATCATGTACATTAGTATGAAAAATATAAAATGGATTGAAAATAGAGGAGTTGATGAAGAGTACTAGTTTATATCCTTCCAAAATATCTTAGGTATGACATAAAATGACATATATGATTGGTTTTAGTCAGTCGAGTACCTTTTTTTAAGAGTATATATGATATTATTTTAGATAACATGTGTGAGCATCCTAATCCATAATTTTATACTAAAGATACATACACTATAAGAGAATGATATCCCATTGATGATATGATGTTTATTATTCAATTTTGTTTAGACAATGTAACAGAAAATGGAGGGAGAAATGAATTTTTCAATTATAGTCTTCACAAACATGAAGACTTTTCTAAGGAGTAACTTTTAACATGGGCTTTGGATCCTAAGTCTAGTGTAAACATTCCATCATTAGCAATAGCATGCTTCATAAAAGGTCATTTGGAGGTGAGCATATCAGTCAAATATTTGAAATATCTTTCATGGAGGTAATGTATCTTTTTATTAAGGGCTTTTCTATTTTAATTACCCTACCTTTTTCAACATGCAATGGAAATTATGTGCTTGATGGAACTAAATCTGAAACTTGTAGACTTTATAAAGTTTTAGGAATATTAACCATGTAACATGCCCTTTTTATAATGCATTATATGTATACACATTATGGTGGTACTATATAGTCTATAAAATATTTTTTTAAAGTATGTGGTGTAAATAAGGTTGGTAGCGAAACAAAAAGGTTCATTATTGATGTCATGCAAGTGGTATAAAATGGAGAAACATTAGATGAAAAAAATGCATAATCTGATGATCAATGATACAATCATAATTATACTCAAAAAATAAATAAATATGACTTTTTAACTTAATTCATGTCAAATTTTTGAATTAATTGAATATAGAAGATTAATTCATTGCAAATTGCTGAAATGTTATACAGTGCAAATTATAAAGTTAATAAAATGTGTTAACTCAAGTTGTTTTGAGATAAGTTAAGGTTGGGTCAAATTATAAATTAGTTGTATAACAAATTTAGGTTGGAAAATTCATGTATAAAGAGTGATTTTCATTGTAACAAGGTTCATATTTTTTTATTCTCAAAGCTCATGGAGAAATATTATTTCAGCTTTTTACTATTCTTCATTAACATGGAGTTTTGAGAATTAAATTCAAATAAATTTTAGGATTAGTATATTGATCAATAGGTTTTTATTATTTCATTTTTTTTAAATTATAAATTATAGTTTATGAATAAATAATATATTAAACCCTCTACTTTCTTGATTATGTGTAAAACTTCTATCTTTACAAACTTTTTGCTTAAAATACTAATGGATATAATTTATATTATATACAAGTAACTCAATTTGAAATAATACTTTTATATTTTAGGTAATATTTCCTACAATTTGTTATATATTATCATTTATTATACTAAAAGGAAGATTCTAAAATTTAAATATTTGATGATAAATGAAATCCTACTTGAAAGGAGAAAATGGAAACTTTGTGCTCATTTCCAACCATAAATACATAGGAGTTTTTTATAAATTTATGTATTGAATCCCATTTGGTGATTAAATTCATTTATCTAGTTAAAGTCTATCTTTATTTCCTTTCTGAAGATAAAAGATTCCATTGTTGAATTGTCTATCTCACTCCATTTATTCAAGAATATCCAAGTAGTTTTTTGTGTTTATCCCACTAACAATTTCCCATTCTCCCTTTCATATTTTCTTTATTTATCTCAATTCCCTATTTTATCCTCTATCTCATATGCCTTTTTTATACTTTATGGTTAAAAATACCAAAACCCCTAAAATGACTCATCATATGAGGCACTTTCCCATCTCAAACATAGAGTAAAATCATAATTTAGCTCATGATTTATCCATTGTTGCATGTTTTATGTCACATCCAACTAGGTAAGTCACATAAATAATTCAAAAATACATTCAACATAAAATATCACCAACATTTTTTAGCGACTCTATTAGGGTTTAAGGTTCCTTATGCAATCAAATTATAGACATTTCAAGGAAATTCCCATGGAATGGAGGTTGGAAACCATATTGATATGATTTACCTAGTGCATACAGTTTTATGATTCAATACATGGTGTTTGTTCACCCTAACCCAAATTTTCTCCATGTCTTATAGGGAAAAAAATTTGTGGATTACCTTTATACCAATATGGCGAGTTTAATTTAGGCTCAAATAGTAAATTTTAAAAATTTAGACATAAAATTATCAAGATGCAGATAATTATATCCTTAATATCAATATAACCTATGACATCTTGGAAATTATGCAATAAGATGTTTATCTTATAGTTTTTGTTAAAAATATCACTATACCTATATAGAGTGGTTATGGCACATATAATATAGTTTTTTTATGAATTTGTACTCCTTAAAAAATAAGTTATAGAGTATATTCAAACTATTTGTGGATGCATGTGAATTTTGACAAATTTATTACAACTCCAAAATAAATAAGAAGAGAAGATAAGAGAATTCATAAGATGATTCAAAAAAATATTGAGAGTAATCCCTTCTGGTGATCATCCAAGTCCCAATAAAAAAAATTTTGTCTTCATTGGATCTGTACTTATGGGAAATAAGATTTATCTAGATGAGGAACAAAGTAAATAACATAGAAGTTGCACAAAAAGAAGTTGTTGGAATTAAAGAAGATATTATCATCCCTATAATGTTGAATAAATAAGTTTAAAAACATGTTAAAAGTACTTAAATAGCACAAAAATAATGGAACCTAATATAATTAAGATACCTTAACATTTAGAATATAGATTCCAAAATCAAATCCTTGATCAAGAATGTTTAAAATTCAATAAAGAAAAGGAAATTTTTTTTCTTACATTATATGATTATTTCAACTTCATAATATTGGAAGAATTTGAATTTTTTGAAGAATAAGTTATTCATCCACAAATAAATAAATACTGTTTCTTCACCCTTTGAATAAAAGAGATGATTATTCCTATTACACAAGATTTATTAAACCTCAAAATCATAAGAGAAAATGAATTATCTAAGCGGCAATTGGTCACCCCAAAATTAAAAAAAAATACAATAATTCAGAATGTGATGTTTTGATTTATGAAGTAGAGGATAACATCAAACAAATTTTGTGTAAAGAAGAATATCCATATTATACCAAAATGGAAAACTCAATAGTTAAGAGAGTATTTTATAGATGATTATTTTTTATTTTCCATTATAGAATAATGCTATGGGTAATATCAATCAAAGCAATTAATCCTCCACATTTTAAATATCATAGTCTTCCCAAGGTTGAAATCAAATAATAGGTGAAGATGAAACAAAAAAAATGGTGCCCAATATTTATTGAAATCAAAATGGAAACTATCAAGGTAGAATAAATTGTTTAATATGATGAAAATGATTCATTGAACAATGAATTTCTCTCTATCATGGGAATAATTTTATGCAATAATACCTTCCCTAAATTCATTATTGAATATGTTCCTATTATTTTTTAGCTCAATAAAAAGCATACTCTTATATATGATTTAATTCCCATATCTAACATGAATGCATTTTAATTAATTCAAAAAGATATTTAATAAGTCTAATACTTCCAAAGAATGATCCTAGAAGGATAGATAACTCAAAATGATACTATTTAAAAACATAAATAGACTGCTGATGTATTCATTCACAACTATCTTAGTATACACAATAATTATATGTTCATCCTACTTCCACTTACTTGGTCATTATTTTATAAATGTATTCAAACCTCGTGAATCAAATCCTTTATTATAAAAAGTTAGGTACTTCTCCCAACTAATTAATTATTATGTATTGTCCTTTATGGCCTAACCATATTGTAAATAGTTTTGTTTTCCCATTTTGGTTTGTTTTATTTTCTTATCTTTGTTTTAGTGTGTTTATGTTATTTTTAATCAATGTAGTATCATATTATTTGTCTTTCCTCTTTCCCATGTCTATCTCTTGTGCCCATAATTTTTGTATGGTTATGATCTTTATTAGAATACTCACATTTGTGGAAAAGTTATAAATAATGAACCAATAATTCAATATTTAACACATAAATTGGATATATGAATGTGCTCATCCACTTATCTAGGGATCTAACATTTTTGGCCTACACAAAAATCTATGAGAGAGTGGGATACTGGGATTATGCCATATGGTGTCATCTCACTCACCTACAAGCTCCACATTCTATACAAACATATCTGGAATAAAAGAATATAAAGATGATGCCATGTGGTATCATCTCACTAAACTACTAGCCCATAAGTATTATACTAGTACGAAATTTTTTGGGATAGCAGAGCAAAAAGATTATGCCATGTGGAATCATCTTACTATCCCACAATCCCAAAATGTTGTTAATGTCATTTTCCTATTAGGAAACCTTGAAGAAAACTAACTAATATTTAAAATAATTTTTAATAGGCCTAGGATTATCGATGATTGATACATGGCACCAAGAAACCTTTGAAGAGAAATGGATAAGTCCCATTAAACATAATAATTACATGTGGATTTAGGAAATCATGAAATCAGCTAAGACCCAAAAGACTTCTTGGATAGATATGGGCTACTATGAGCCACAAAAAGGTGCTAAGTGGTTATGGGTAACTTTTGTTAAATTGGCTAAGTCTCAAAAGACTTCTTGGATGGATTTGGGCCACCAGGAAGTATAGAAATATGCCACATGGTTTTGGGAAACTTTTTTGAAATTTATTAAGTGTTGAAAGTCTTTTTTGGATGGGTTAGAGTTATCGGTAGGTAAAAAAATCATTAGGTATAATTAGGATGCATTTAAATACCTTCAAGTAAATAAAAAGAAGCCTAGTCAGTAATATTTGATTTGAAAAACAAATGGATAAGAATTTAAAAGAAAATAGCTAAGAACATTTAAACTAAAATGAATAAGTCCATAGTTTAAAACCCTTTCTCTAGGAAAAATGTTATGAAAACCCATCTTTTTCAAGGTTCATCTTCATGACTTTGCCTTGTATTGTCTAAGCCTTCATAGCTTTTGTCATCATTTTTTTTTTTTTGATAAGATTTATACTAAAGACCTCATCATTTAAATTTTTTTTTGGAACATATTTAAAAGACACCCTCACACATAATTTCCAATGTGAATCATGACATTTTTCATAAAAATAAAAGACTTGAATAATTATTGAAAGTTGTTAACACTTTTGTTCAATACAAAATTTTTGACTAAGTTGCCTGTACTCTTTCCAATGACTTGTAAGCACAATATGAAAAGGCATAATTAGTGACTTTGATTAAAAAACCAATGGTAAAACATAGAATAAAAATTATACAAACATTTATCCATTTTTCTTGATTTGAAAGTCAATTTAATCTATTTTATATCAAAGAAACTATGTAATATAATGAAATTGCATGAATGATTAGTCATTTAGCTCAAAATGGACTAAATTTATTAGGAAAATAAGTCATAAAACTATAAAATAATTAGATAAATTGTATAAATATTAAGATACAATAGTTTCAAAGGAAGCTATAAAATGTGTTTCAAAACACAAGCAAAAAATTAGACCAAGACTTAGTAAAATGATACAAATTCAGATATTTAAATTAGTTCATTCCTAGATGAGACCTTAGACTAAAATGAATAAATTCAAAGACATTAAATTAAATTGATTCAATCACTTTTAACTAATCATCGAGTATATTTCAAAGAAGGTTTATTTGAACCAATAACCACCATAGACTACTTGAAGCGTAAGATCAAACTCTAAAGAAAAAAGAGTGTCCCTATTTTTGACTGAAAATGGGGCATTATAATCACCTAAAAGTGGTAATTTTATAAGAGTGTCACACCTAAAAGTGGTAATTTTATAAGAGTGTCACTTGATTTACCCTATCCCTAGGCTATACACAGACCTATTTTAAAGCCTTAGACTTACATTTCTAGGCATTCAATAGACCACAGTCACATACAGCCAGTCAAGACATAGTCCCTAAACTATCACTTTTAACCCCAATCCAGATTCTTATTAGTATGCCAAAAATACATTATTACCACATTTAGGACACTACAGACATATGGCACTAGTGTCACCAAATGGGTGATACTATCCTTAGGCTCTACTCTTCCCAATAAATACGTTTTCAAATGTGTTCCCCTCCTAATGTTTGCCTAATCTCATTTTATTATCTACATAAGCAGTATAATCCTATAATTACAAGTATAACCCACCTCCATTTACTAGATGTAAAATAGATGTAAAATATATTCAACCCAAATATAAATTTATGCAAAATCAAGGTAAATTATCCCTACTCTACTTTACTTTCTACATTCTACCATCCACAATATCCCTAAGTCCAATTTTCAAGAATTCCAAAACTCAATCACATTTAAGGCTTCCAAGGCATATCTCATTCTATTATTCACTTACACATACATCAATCACTAGGTGGGAGAACTACATTTGGTTTGATCCCTCTTAGAAGTATTGGTATGTAGGAAAATTTCTATATAGAAGGATGTTGAGGATGTCTTGTCCATCCTACTAGCACACTCAATCATTACTCATATCACACTTGTAAATAAAACTAGTGTTTTCACATCAAATCAATATTTCCAAGTGTAATACACAACTACATGCTTTGGTCATATAGGAATGAAACATACATATAGATGTGTAGGTGTTCCTTGAAAATAGGAATAGTCCCACAAAGGGGACATTAGTTCCATATTGAGAAAAATACACATGGATGACACTACTATCCAAATTGGGCACTACTATATAGTGAATAGATGAATATCAGAATCCTATTTATGACACTCATAAATACTCATATCTCAAGTTTCAAAACCTAGATCATCCATGACAGTCTATTTTTAGCTAAGTCTGTATTTAACCCTATTTATTACTATTTATGAAAAGTCAAACAATGTCAAAATCATTTACAAATTAGTAGGTTAATTACTTTAATCTATTTAACAAATTTAGACATCTCATCCCTTTAACCAAACATATTTAATTACACTTTTAAAACACTAAAAGGTTAAATCATTCGGTGAACCCAACTTACTTTGAGAATTGCATAAAACCCTAGCTTACATTAATTACTACTTTTATGTAATAAATTTAGGGTTTCAAACTTATAATTTTTTTATATTTTATTTAGGCAACATAGTTAATTAATATATATTTTCCATTAGGGTTTCAATATTTTTACATATAATATAAATTGGTACAAATGAGACCCTAGATTCTGCAAACCCTAATCATCGACAACTCACATTAGGATTACAATTTCTTTTTTTATGATTTTTGATGTATCACCTAGCCCATCTCATCATGATTATAATGAAAGAAGAAATAAATTACTTTTTATTTCAAATCTTTATACTTTACTATGCATGCTTATTCCCTTTAATTATAAATGAACTAGAAAAATACAGACATATGCATACATGATGTTTTAAATCAACTAAAATATATTTCATGTTGTAATTATTCCATAGCATGTTATCTTTATTTTATGTGCAAAATATATAAGACATCATTATTTTATCACATAGACATATGCATACATGATGTATAAAATCAACTAAAATGTTTTTCATGTTGAATTATCTCCATATTATGTTATCTATCTTATATGCACAATACATTTAAGATAGTATTATGTCCACACATAGATAAATTGGTAAATTTAATTCTAGTTATATTACCTAAAATCATTCAATCTCCCTTAGATGCCTTTTATTATTTGGAACACTCCTTCCACATCATCATTCCTAGACATATATGGGAATCATTGGTCTTTCTTATCCATCCTTCTTGATCACAAACATTTCATTTACATCCCACATCTACTTTTAGCTCTTCTCTCTTAGTAGACCCTGTGGTCTAGGTTATAATGTCCACATGTGATCCTAAATCTTCATAGGTTTACCACATCTATGACTATATATTTATGAACCATATTTGTACTTATTTAGTATAATATCAATTTTATATCTCTTAAAAAACTCTAAAATATACAAAGATATTTTTTATGTGACACTTTAAGACACTTAGGTACCACAAACATCTGAGCCTACCTATGTGGCTTCTATTATCAACACTATGAAATGGATAAAAGAGCACATTTATTTCAAGAGAGAGGATCGTCCACCACATAACATCATAGATATACACCTACCTCTTTATATCACTTTATGAATTAGTGAGGTAGGTGTCAAATGAGTTCTAGTTGATAATGGATAAGGGTTGAACATCTATAAGATTTCTTTCCTACACCATCTTGACATCCATACTACATATTTAAATCCTTTTGATATGAGCATATGATGGTTTTGCAATATTCCAATGAAAATTTTGGGTTAAATCAAATTGAAACTTACACTTAGACCTTGAACACTACCTATAATATACCAAGTCATGCCAAATGATCTTAATTACAATATCTTACTTGGTAAATCATGGATCCATGTTATGCATGTAGTTCCATCAACATTACATGCATGTTTGAAATTTAGATATAGAGGCCATATATACATGTTACTGATGGCTAAATAACTATTTATTTATTTTTACCATACAAATCATTCACATAACTATAATCCACACATGGATTTTACTAGTCCATAATTATAATATATAATTCAATAGACACATACAACTCTGTCAGCTATTTCTAACACATAGGTTAATAAGTTTAATTCATATTTTGTATTAGTTACATAGGTCATGGACTTGGAAAACATGAACAAGGAATTTTAAATCTTACTAAATCATATTTTTAGTAGGGAAAACAAATACTTGGCTATAGAAATGATATATCTAATGCTAAATCTTCTCATAATGCCTCTCAACACATCATATTGTATCCACATATCCCATGATTATTTGATGTAGTGAATCATGTTTATACACTTTTAATCACATACCCTAACCTAAATGATAATATAAATTCTCCAAATATACCAATTCTTGATGAGTTTGATAATGATGAAGCTCTTTTAGAATTCTTGGGTGCATATAAGGATCTCCCTTCTTTCTATCATAAGAATAGGTTTCCTCATTCCACAAGCACTTATGCATACTTTGGTGAGAATTTAGATGATTTGGACCATATGTTACCTGATATAGATGATAAAATCCCCAAAGATCCATATACTTTATATCAATATACATTTCTCAATGAGGAAATAGTCAAATTTAACTATGACACTATAATTGATCCTTGCATCATACTCTTAACTATTGCATTACATAAATCAGAAGACATAGACATTTATAAAATTTTAATTAATTTTCCTAAAGTATTTTCATGGGATTATTCTGATATGCCTAGAATTGATCCATAAATTACCTTATAAAAAATCACATTATATAAAAATGTCAAACTAGTAAAGTGAAAGATTCACAAAATGCATCCTAAAGTGGCTCTCCTTGTTAAATATGAAATCCAATGGTTTCTAGATGTCAGCTTCATTCAACCAATTTCCCATCTACAATGGGTTACAAATATAGTTCTAATTGTAAAACCTAATAGACATATATTATTATTATTATGACTCTAGATACCTCAACAAGGCATGTCTTATAGATGATTTCCCTTTATAAAACATTGACATGATATTAGACTCGATAGCTAGCTATGAGATGTTCTCATTTATGGAAGGTATTTTCCAAGTATAATCAAATAAATATAGCCAAAGAATATCAAGAGAAGACTTATTTCATGACACCATGGGGCACCTTTTAATATATATTAATGTAATTTAAATTAAAGAATGGTAGTGAAACTTACCAACACACTATGACATACATCTTTCATGACTTCATTCACAAGAAAATGGAAGATTACATTGATGAATTTTTATCTATGTCAAAATAATGACAACATCATGCTATCAATTTATGATAAATATTTGAAAGACTAATAAAATATGATGTTTGACTTAACCCTAATAAATGTGTCTTTGGAGTTTCCTTAGGAAAACTTTTGGGCTTCACTATATCTCAACACGACATAGAAGTTAACCCCAAGAAGGTCAAAGAAATTATGGATATGCCTCCTCCTACCAATTTGAAGTAGCTTTGGTCCCTCTATAGTAAAATTTAGGAAATTTATAAACTAATGGCACAACTCACTAATGAAACCAAATCATTCACTTAGCTAATCAAGAAGGATTATTGGACCCAAAATTCTGACTAAGTGTTGTCCTATTTTTGTGAAAAACTAGAATGGTACAAAAGGACCATGGCATGGGAAGACCATGGTGCATGATTTACATGTGAAAAATCACCATGGCATAAGAATTATTTGTTGTAAGAGGACAATGGTGTGAGATGACAATGATGTAGAAGGGCCCAATGTGAGAGGACCTAATTAGAGGAGAACAAGTCCTAGAGAACCTAAGAACATTGGAATCAGAATGAAAGTGGAAGACTAGGGGAGTGTATGGGAAGTAAGAGCAGTTAGGAGATTGATTAATATGGGACACTTTGACCTTATTGATTAGAGGTTTCTCACCAAACTGTAAGGAATGGAACACATAGCCACTAATATATAGCATAGAGTGAGGATTTACGGGGCATATGGACCCATGTCTTTAGGAAGAACTTATTTTAAGTACCATAATACTTAGTCTATTGAGACTCTATGTGTCATTTGCTCATAACATTAATGATTGTAACACTTTGTCAAGACAAAACAAGTATAAATACCCCTATTTTAATCTATTACAAGGAGGATATTTTAGATAATATATGATGAAGCTTTACCTTTTGGTTCATTAAGCATCTAATATGAGATATCAAATTTTGCCAATTTGTGTCTTCAACGATGGAATACACTAAGGGCTAGACCTAGATATGATTTATTACTTAGTCTATTTTTATTGGTATATTTTTATTTTCTAAGTTACTAATGCTAGATAATGATGGTGATATGTGTAGTAATAATAATAACCACATATGGAACTAGAAGGATCAAAGTAGTATACTTGTGTTGTTATATAATCTTTATTTAAAACTACATAAAGAGAAAGGCATGAACAAACATATAATATTATGTTACAAAACCTTTGGGAACCAGTCTTTCACTACATGATTTAGGTGAGCATATGAGACCTAAGTCTCATGTGATAGGGCCAAAATGATATCTCGTTAGGATAGACTTTAGCATCAGAGTTGGAATCAAATAAAATAACCCAACATTTTAGTTTCATTGTTGGGACCCAAAATACTTGAATCATAGTCATGGAATATATTTGAGTGAATTACTCTTGATAATATAGAATAATGGGTTACTAGTGTTGAAGATAATTTTGTAGTTTAGTATCATGAGCCATGAATCTCTAAATGATATTTGGTGGACCAAAATATCTATAGTCCTTGATATGAAACCTTGTTTTTAGAGGTCCCAATTCTTTTACATGTTTGGATAATAACATATGCTCAAGGACAATCCAAGAATATTGGAATAAGGTGGTCTTGGACACTAGAATGAAAAAGGAATCTAGCATGACTTGGAGTCTCATGGATGTGAGTAGTCAACTTTTGGTGGAGAGGAGTTTAGAAAAAATACATTTTAGATTACATTGTGACCACCTATTCATGTCCTGAAGAAGCTAAATTTCAATTCCTTAAAGAGCCATGGGGTCACTATATAACACTTTTTGCTTTCAAAATTAAGAAATTAATTATTAACCTTGGACTAGAAACCATACCAATGGATAGATAAATCCTCTTTTGCATGAGCCACACATTTTAAAGGGGACATTAAAGGTTGATTGAAGATTATGGGTCCAAAATGGTAGCTAGCCAACATGCACCATGAAAATAGAAGTATGATGAAGCTCAAAAAAATAATGGGAGATAGTAGTGTAGGAGGAGATAAAGAGAACTCAAGAAGTATTGTTAGGAGAAATAGGGAAGCAAAAACACATGAGGATCCCATCACTTTTGAGCCATGTTATATGCCACTTCTATCTTATGAAGGAGAAAACATCTAGATGGTAAGAACTGAGGAACCAAGTCTGAACTGACCAAGCTCCCCCAACATAGTACATGCTCATTCCTTTGAGTTAGATAAAGTACAAATTCAAAATTGGGATACAAATAATGTAGACTCAAAAGCTAAATTGGTAAGGGATATTGAAATTAGGACATTTAATGCTCATTTAGATTTATCACTATCTTTCCCTCTTCAAGGGAATTATATGGCACAATTCGGGGTACCTGACCCTCAATGATAGGGTATAGGCCCAAACATGGGTAACCAACCCAATACCATGCCTCTTTTCATGATCACTACCATTAGAGGTGCCAAAGGACGATTAGGTAGTGGTGCAAGAGGAAGTGGACTCCATCGTCAAGGAATCAGGGCTAGATCTTCACAACCACCATAACCCACTTGGTATACTATCAAATGTGTTATGCATAACACACCATTTTATTTAAAGAAAAGGGGACCCACCTCTTCTATAAATATGATCTTTTAATATGGAGTCTTTTTCATGTTTATGCAAAATCCAGAAAATCTAAAGCATTTCAATTTTTGTCAAGATAATATTGTATTTGTCTTTTATGAGACTAAATTTGCTATGTTGAGATAAATTATTTAGGTATATATTCTTTAGGATAATTATTTTTCCCCTCATGAAAATTATTATTTTTGGATGTTGTGTTTCTAGTATTCTCAGCGCTATTTTCCTTTCGGCTTATTGTTCAGGAACCCTAATTTTATCAGAGAAATTATTATGGACATTTGGTTTGAAATAATTATCCCGAAGGAATTAGACCTATGGAATCTTAACCTTACAATATTCTAGACCACATACACTTTCCTTGAAACAAATTTCCTAACAGATTATCCCTTTGACCCTATCGAATCTACCATTTAGAACTTTTGAAATATCCATTAGTCATATGAAAAGTACCCTTAGAGAAATCAAAAGTGCCATTTAGGGATTATTAAGTAGAACCTTTGAGGATAATTTTCCATGAATTAAATACTTTGAATCTCATCCCACTTACCCTTCAAGACTCCAAAGCATACCCTTTAGGATTGTTGAAAAGTCCTTTGCCTTATGAACTAGACCTTCAACATTTATTTTGACCAAATATTTTAAGGAACTTACCCTTCAAGTTTTATGCAAATTACCCTTTGGGAATTACACCTAAGCCCCTTTACCCTATGGGACATACCCTTTAGATGATTGTCCCTACCCTTTTGACCCTATAAAAGTGATCTTCAACCTTTGTGTTTTAGACCTCTTATCGTAAACCTACCCTTTGGCTTTGGTTAAACCTACCCTTCAAGATTTTGTTCTGAAGCCATGTGCCCTTTTTAAAGTGGCCACCTACCCTTTATATATTCTAAAAATTACCTCTCAACCCTTATGGAGTATCCATATTCCCTTTCCCTTATCCAGACATACCCCTTCAAGTTTGGTGAAACTTACCCTTTGAGACTTTTGAAATGACCCTTAGCCATATGAAAAGTACCATTTGGAGATAAAAATTTCCCTTTATCCCTTCTAAACCTACCCTTCAAGGATTTTGAAATAACCTTTAAGATGTATGAAATTACCCTTTGGAAAATCAAAAGTTCCCTTTTTCCTTCATGAAGTAGACCCTCCTCAATTTGTGTCATGGACAAAGTGTCATACGAAGTGGACCCTTTTAATCAAAAGCACCCTAATTTAAAATTCCCTTTAGCCTCAAAATAGACCTTCAAACTATTTTTTCAGGAATTTACCTGGATGAATCCTTGAGGAAATTTCTTTATACATTATTTATGAAATAAATCCCCTGAAAGAATCAGTCTACAAGTATTGAACCAAAATCACTTTTCCAACGTACACCCTAAGCACTTTATTACTTGGAATATTACTAAATATAATCATACTTAGCCAATATAAAATAAAAAATAATTCCTATTAATATTTTAAAAACCCCCCTACCCACTTGAGCTAACAATTTTGAAAAAAATCAAAAGTGAATGTTGCATATTTATATCACACAAATTGATATTCAATGCAATATATATATATAGACATATATATATATATATATACATATATATACATATATATATGTATATACATATATATATATACATAGATATATATATATACATATATATATATATATACATAGATATATATATATATACATATATATATATATATCTATACATATATATGTATATATATATACATATATATATATATGATACATAGATAGTGAGGCCACCATTTGCATATAGGTTAAATTACATTTGAAGTCTCCTTCTTTATAATAGAAACCAAGATCCCTAGTACACATCTCAAGAGTTTTACAAGTATAATAGTGACCAAGCTAAAAGCCTAAGTGTTTACACCACATATGTAGCATAGTGAAGGAAATTGTAAGTATCCTAAAGTACATATCAATGGCTTATACATCTGAGATATTCTAAGGAATGAATCCATGATCCACATTTTCAGTTTAAAATTCTACATAGTTCAAGTACATTATATTTGATGTGGTGTTATTTGGAGATAAGTATCAAAACTATTCCCAAGTTTTGGATGCTATCGATTTAGTGGATGTATTTTCACTTGAAGATGAGATGACATTAATAGACAGATTGTTTATCAAGGAATTACTAGCATATAAATGTCAAGCATTGCAATTCATTGTGGTAAAACTATAAGTTAACCTTACATAGAACTTCTCAAAGAATTATTATTTTTGGGTAAGATATCACAAGATGTTTTCTTAATTAATTCTCTTGGTGATACAGTGGTCAAATGCATCTCTAAATATTATTTTCATAGGTATTTGTCTTTTATCATACTCGATGCTTACTTTGACAAGCATAATTTTGTATGCTTTAATAAAGAATATTTAATCAAAATAGTGTTGTTATCATGGCTTCTCCATGACTAGATAATCACATAGAAGGAAAAGAAGCCAAAGGGAATAATTAAAATCAATAAGTTTAGGATGGGAACACATATTGGTATGGCATTGCTCAATAGATTATATGGTATGCTCAATATCCATTTTGGGAATCTAGATTGGGTATCATTGTTATATATGATGTTGTTACATGATGCCACTTATGCCCTGGGGGAAATAACTAGTTTAAGATTGAGGGAATAAATTATTTATAAATATAAGCATCCCAAACCCACATGATATTTTTACATGATGTCATATTTAGTGGATGTAATCATGGGCATGTGCTATAAAGACTTGGGAAACTTGTGGACTCTTGCTACATATTGCAGGAAGAAAAGAATTTGTGATTACTATTAATTCATGTACATGTATGCTTAAAATAAGATTATGGTTAGGATATGTGAGGATGTCTACCCATAGGTATGGCAAGTCATTCATGGCTCACCTATGCCTCAAATTTGGGAGAATATTCAGAAGAATTTGGATGGGAAAGGAGATTACTTCCTTTACCCAAATTTTACTATTAATATGATATGGGAACATAAGGTTAGGCCCTATATCTCCCAAAATATGTACTAGATAAATTGGCTAAACAAGTGATTGCTTTTTAGTTATGGAATAATGTTGAAGAAGATTTAGCAAGGTAAAGGAAGGACTTATACTTTAGAAACTTGGTTTGAATAGGCAAGATGGTGTATCAAATAAGAAATCATCTCAGAGATGTAGGTGGGAAGTGATAAATTTATGTATTCCCCCCACTTGAATGTAGAGATTGAGATTTATATGGGTTGATTCAAAAACATATTCATGGATTCAATATCCCTTACTACCACTAGCCTTATGCCTATTATTTTCTTTTCATGAATGAAAAGTCTAATAAAGATGTGTTGGATAGATTATATATTTTTGGCCTATAAGAGGATCATCTTAGAATGATCCAAACTGACCCTTCCATCTCCACTAGGTAGTTGGATAGTAGAAAATCACTCGTTAAGGGGTTGGAGCATTTAGACTTTTGGAAGGGAAGTTTAGGATAATCAAAAGATTATTCCTCCTAAGGACTTCCCCTAAAATTGAAATTGAAAATAGTGAAGAGAGAGCCTAGGAAACTTAATAATAATTCTCAAAGAGGAGGACAAAGAAGATATTCCATCATATTAGATTCTAATGAGGAGGGAGATAAAGTGAAAGACATACCTGCTATAAGCTCTGGTCAAGTTCCTATGGCTATCCCCTAGGTATCTAGTATTTCATCTAATGGGATAGATAATTTAAAAGCATCACCATACACCTCAAAAGGATATAATACATAAGGAAAGACCTATTTTTTCTATGCAAATAAGCTTAAGACTCCCATAGGCAGCCCTACAATATAGGCATCGTAAGGCTTGCCCAATCCACCTCCAAGTTCATATCCAACATGGAGGATGTGGTTGTCATCAAGTAAATAGAGGATGATGTTGGAAGTATATAATAAGAGGGGGGGAGAATTATTTTCTCAACATATCATAATCAATTACATTTTATTCCAATGAAACAAACACTTAAGCATAACATAAACAAATCAACATATAAGCAAGATCAAGAATGATCAACACAAGTACACCTCATCTATGTGGGAAAACCTCATGCGGAATAAAAGACAACATGAATCATAAAAATAATGGACTAATTTTATTATTAATATATCAAAAACATGAGACTTTTAGACAAACATCAACTAATCAAGGAGCACCCACCCCTCAATTTACTCCAATACCAACTAGACCTTTAGCTAGCTCTAACTAATAAGGAGGCTACAACACCATAGGTGATTAAACAAAAAATAAATCAACTAAGATATTATATAAACCACTAATTAAATTTAATATAAATTTTATTATGACCTTATCTTTCTCTAACACTTTCAAACTTGCTTCTCTTCTCTAGGTAAGCACTCCTAGCTCTTTCACTTAACCAAGTCACTCTTTAGATAGTTAGGTCTAATGACTTGTTAGCTCATTAACATAATAATATAAAAACGAATAATAATATTAACCTTATTATTGTCCTAAATGACATATATTTTCACCTTTATTTATCTCTTTTCTTCATTTGGCTTCACACACCCTCAACTCATCAAATAGGCCAATTAGGCCTAATATATATACCATACTCTTATCTAACCTATCTTGGTCAGCCAAGATGATTTCCATGATTGATATATATTTGAAATATATACTAATATAATTTATATTTAATATATTTACACTCCTTAGATCAGTTATTTCCCTTAAGACCCAAAACACCAAATAGGTCTAATAGAGACCTAAATGAATTAGGCCTACAAACCAACAGGTTACACCTTGGATTCCTTGGTCCATATTCAACCTTCATCAATGAATGAAACATATTGCCTTAAATATATTATTTCTTAATCATAAATGGTTCCATAACACTTGTAACACCAAATCATACCTTGAACCAAGCCATTCTAGTCTACTCGCCAATAGGCCTAGAAACATAGAAAACACTATCTTCTAAAACTAAAGCACACAGATGATTTTATAAAAAACCTCCTAAATAAATCACATGGATAGGTAATCCATGACCTTAAAACATTAATAAATCCATTATTCACCATCACATAAGTAAAATAGCTTCAAACCAACTCTCTTAAGATGACCACTCATACTGGTCATACTTAGTCAAAGTATAGTCATATAGAAGATTATCTCTTATACATGAAAGTATGATTTAAATAATAATAAATTACATGATTGGATTATATGATTCTTATATATCAACCTAAAAATGTTTGTTTTCATGTTCTATAAATATTCATTGGTCTTACAAACCAATCACTCAAGTTTCTATTTCACTATCTTAACACAGTCTAACAAGTCAATTTGGATTTCACATTTCAACACCTTACACTAACTCACAATATATTTTAAAAAATAAATATTTTCATTCTATTCATCACCAATTTTCATAATACCTTAAACACTTCACTTTCCTCAGCATGCCTGTAGCAGTCATCTTGACCCAAAACACAATCATGTTGAACATGACTCCTAACTCATATAAGGTCACTTCCAAGTACTTATAATACATGTAAAAGGTCATAATACCTTATTATAACATATTAAAACACAAAATTCATATGATTAAATGTCCACTTTTCTACTACAAACCATTCTCACTGTCATGGGTTCCACTATCTTATTAAGACTAGTCATTTTGTGAGATCATTCTAGTATATCTATGAGAATAAAAAAACAATTACCACTTAAGGTAAAATTATTAATAATTATTAAAAAAATACCCAAATCCATTTAACTCATTCCTATTCACTGATTAGGCCTCCAATTCCTCTTTTCACACTAATTAGTCTTTTCCACTCATGATACCCTTTCCTTCATATCAACTAGGCAAATTTGTAGACCTATAAATTTGACACAGAGAAATGAATATTTATAAAACTTTACATAAATGTTTGAGGGACGTCATAATATTCATCTCATACCAATTTTTTCCCCTAGTTACTTAAGAAATATCTCACAATATGAAAAACATTGTTAAGAAGCACTTTTCTATGTGGCCTAAAAATAGTCAAGATTAACAAAACACATACTCAAAAGCATAGAGGATTATTATTCAACCTAAAATTATCATCCAATATATCCACCATATTTTCTATCACCTACAATAAAGATCTCTCTAATCAGGTCTAAGACTAGGGTTTTTGCACATAAAAACTTGTTTACCTTCTTAGCAGTTGTTCATAAAGAATATGACCTTAATACATGAAATAATTATTTTAAAAACATCTTAAGAACCTACCTAAACTTATCAAAAAGGATTATGTCCTCTTGAAAAGTCTACATGAGCTAATGATCATGAGAAATTTACTCTCCATCTCAAAAATCACCATTCGAGCACCCTCTAAAGCATATGAAGACATTTATGACTCTCTCTCTCTCTCTCTCTCTCTCTCTCTCTCTCTCTCTCTCTCTCTCTCTCTCTCTCTCTCTCTCTCTCTCTCTCTCTATCTCTATCTCTCTATCTCTATATCTCTCTCTCTCAACCTATAACATTTGACTTGGTAAATGCACTTTAATACAAATATTTAACCATATTACATGTAGATATAAGGTCAAACATCCTGAAATCCCTCTTTGACCCTTTACAAAGTCTCACAAACCCACCTAGGCCAACTAAGCCAAGAGCCAAACAATCTTACAAACCACTATCCACCTCTTAGAAACCATCTATTTAACCTCTTAGAATCCTATACATGTCCAAAATGTATATGGTAATCATACTGAGCTCCATACCATGGCACATAAGCTAAAGCACTCAAGAACCCTTAGGTAATTAAGCAAGATCAAGCCTACAAGGTACAAACTAAAATGTATACCTCATGAAGGACACATGAAGTCAACCCTTGAGGATATAAAAAATTAGAAACAAGTCAAAAATCATCATACCAAGCTCCATTCAACCATACAACATCCACCTAGGACACCAAAGCACACCTTTGCAAGTATCACATCACTCTAAGTACATTAGACCACCATGTTCCATCACTGTAACTTATTAAACAACTTTTTCATCACCAAGGCCACCTAAAATCAATGAAAACACATATACCATCAATATCCCAATAATCTCACCCTTTGTCATTAATGGAAACACTCCTTTTCTCTCTCTTCCTTTGCCAAAATGATAAAGTGGACTCTTTTCAACACTAAGTAGCATAGAAAACAAGCAAATGAGTTATAATAAACTCATGAAAACATTCTCACCTATAGGAAATATTATAAAAATTGACCATTCAGACCTCAAATAGGAACAACTCCCCCTTAGAAGATGCTCTCACTCAGAAATTGCTCTTAAACCATCAAGATCATTGGACCTATCACCAATTTTCATTGCAACGTAGCTCCCCCTAGGACCCTACTCTACTTTGAAGGATCCCTCTTAGTATAAAAAAACCATTCACACATATAATGCCTCTAATAATATCTACCATCAACTCAAATAGTAATATGAGCACCAAATCACTATGCAAGCTCACATACCTTTGTACTCAAGGCACCCTACAAACCACCAAAGGCACTTCAAGCACACCACCATAATTGAAACACACTTAAAACAGGCCAAAATTATCAACTATAACTAGAAATTACAACCTTCTTTTGAAAAATTTATCAAAAATATTCATTTTCTTCACTAGGCCTACTTGGACTCCTTATAGCCCTATCTAGCCATTGCATACCTCATAACTCTTTACCCTGATCATTTCAAACAATGAAATCCCATATATAAAGTCCAATATCATTCCACATTTTACTTGCAAATAATTAGCTTCCAACTCATCATTATTAGCATACTTCCTTCTTTACCCTACTAGTTAATTAGGCCTCCTGGTGAGCTAAAACGTGAATAAAATGAATTATACTCACTATTAGACCACTGTAAAATTCTAT
Source organism: Torreya grandis (assembly GCA_037957365.1). Taxonomy (NCBI): domain Eukaryota; kingdom Viridiplantae; phylum Streptophyta; class Pinopsida; order Cupressales; family Taxaceae; genus Torreya; species Torreya grandis. Next base: position 903,534 of record JARHVA010004796.1, on the reverse strand, counting down.
TCAGATAACCATTTAGCCCATTCAACTATTTTTGAAGCTTTTAGACTTAAATTCTAAAGTTTTACCACTTCTCCATACATGCCCAAATCACTAGGCCTTCAAAGTAACATTTGGTCAAAAGTTAATCTCCAGTTAACATAGACACCTGAGCTAGATACCACACATGAAGACCAAAAAAAATCACTACCATAACATATTTAAAGTCTCCACACCTTTGGGAACCATTACTCCCTTTAAGCCACCAAACACATGCTCTTAAGAAGAGAAGCTAATGACCACTCAAAATGCTCTACCTGGCACAAAAAGATTCAACAACCTATGAAACCACTTGGAACATGTTTTAATAAAATATACAAACCTTCCTAATAATCTAAATCCTTTTTACACATATTTATTCACTATATGACCCTTAAACCCAAGCAAACTAGGCACATAGACCCCTCATATACATCAAACACCATGACTAAAAAGGGAAAATTCATATTTGAGCACCTCATGGACACCATAATACCTCTTATCCTACTTTTACATGTAAAACCCAACTTGAATCATATATTTACAACCTTATATCCATAATAAATCACCATAAGATCACCTTGGGCACCTTTTAGGTAGTCATCACTACCAAAATTGGTCAACTTTGACTTTTGACCACAAAACTCACGTCTAAGCTCATTAAGGACTTAGACCACCTAGAAATTACTCATGAATATCTTCCTCATGAAATCATATAAATAGTTTCATCTATCTCCCTCAAATCAGCACTCAAATCTAGCATCAAAAATTGATCAAAAAGGTACTTTAGGACCAGGAGACCAGAACATACCTCCTGAGGTACTCACATGCTTCACCACATAAATAAATTTCTTATGAAGCATAGAAAGATACCTTAGATCCATAAAAAATGTATCCTTTAGACACCATGAGCCATTATGGCTAACAATTCTTTAAAGCATTTCATGGAAACACACAGTCATATAATTCTATGTATACACCTACTATCTATCAGTCATCTGATAAGCAACATTTCCTTCAAACACTCAACATGGGATACCACAAAAATAAAACTCATGTTTCATGACCTTAAGGTCATAACCAACCTATTATTTCATTTATCTCTTTGTGAAATCCCTTCAAATTTACTAAAAGGATTAACCTCACCCTCATAATTAAGACCCTATTATGAAAACTCAAAACTTATGGCATCTTCAGATATGTAACAAAGACAAAACAAAATAATTACAAGAATTAGATTATCCTCATGTAATTCTCCCTTTTTTAAGCATCTCATCTACAAGGCACAAACCTAAAGGTATCTCTTAACACAACATTCTTCAGCCTCTATAGTAATCATACTCAAAACCTTAATAAGAAACTTAGAATAACTATCAACCTCAGATTACTCAATCTTTCCTCATGATTCCATCACACTTATCTATGACCTTATGAGGTCACCTTGAAAACAAATAAACATGACACTCACCAAAAAAAATTCAAGATCACTTTTTATAGTTTTGTTCAAGCTCACAAGCAATCTTTTAAAGCTATAGAATTAAAAAATATCTTTAAGACTTCTGTGACTATTTAAAAGACACAAACAACAAGCCAACCTACTCATTAGATCATCTCTAAGCATTAGAACTCATGAACACTAATTCTCATCTTGAGGAACGTAGATATTGAAAGATAATCCTCAAATCTAATACCCCTATTCTAACTTAGGTTCCTTTAAACATTACCTTGAGAACACTATAAAATACTTTAGTCAATCACCTTAAGAGTCTAAGGTCACCATTTAAATTATAAAGTCACACTAGTCAATGGTCCTCTTCACAATGCATAGCTTGTCTTGATTTATGATCAATTTCTCCTTCAATTACAAACATCTACCTTTCAAGACAACTACACATATTTATACCTATCATTCCTACTGACCAAGAGACCATCCTCAATAAGCCCTACCATACAACTAAGGTTTGATCTTGGATTTGGATTCAATATAATCTTTATTCTTTTAACTTTATAGTTCCAACATGTAGACCTCTATGTGAACTTTAACTTTGATCTTCACAGACTTATCCATCATGGTAAATAAGATAAACATTGTCTTCATCATACCTTAAGCTACTTAGGATCACTTGTAGGATGTCAAGCCTCCTTCAAATGTCCTGATCTAATACCAATTATTGGAAGTAGATATTAATAGTGGGTGAATTAGTTACTCAATATCTCATAATCAATTCCATTTTATTCTAATGAAATAAACACTAAAGCATAATATAAATAAATCAACACATAAGCAAGATCAAGAGCAATCAATAAAAATACACCTTATCTATGTGGGAAACCCTCATTGGGAATAAAACCCACTCTCATGTATACAACCAATGGACTACATATCTTATAAATATATCACAAATATGAGACTTTTATACCAACATCAACTAATCAAGGAACACCCACCCCTCAATTTACTCCAGTACCAACTAGACCTTTAGCTAGCTCCAACTAAAAAGGAGGATACAACCCCCTAAGTGACTAATCACCTTGTAAAACACCTCATATGTTATTTCCATCACTACTTTGATGCCTCATACATCTTATGATGACTTTATCTTGCTCTAACACCTTCAAACCTATTTCTCTTCTCTAGGTAGGCACTCTTAGCTCATTCGCTCAACCAAGTCACCCTTTAGATCGTTAGGTATAATGTTTCATTAGCTCATTAACATGATAAAATAAAAATTTCTAATCCTATTCACCCTCTTATGGTCCTTAATTACCTATCTCTAATCCTTGATTGAGCTCTTTTCTTTGCTTGGCTTCACACACCCTCAACTCATCAAATAGGCCAATTAGGCCTAGTATGTATACCATACTCTCATCTAACCCATCTTGGTCAGCCAAGATGTTTTAAATTCTTGATATATATTTTAAATATATCCTCATAAACTTTATATGTAATATACACACACTCATTAGGTCAGTCATTGCACTTAAGACCCAAAACACCAAATAGGTCTAATAAAGACCTAAATGAAATAGGCCAACAAACGAACACATTACACCTTGGATTCCTTGGTCCACCTTTATCATTCATAAATGAATTAAACACATAAAAACTACCTTAAATATATTTTTTATTACTCTGACATGGGTCCAAAACACTTGGAACACGAATTCATACCTTGAACCAAGCCATTCTAGCGTACTCACCAATAGGCCTATAAACACAAAAAACACTATCTTCTAGAATTGAAGCACACATATGATTTTATCAAAAAAATCCTAAAAAATAAAATGGATAAGTAATACATGACCTATAAAACATTAATAAATCCATTATTCACCATCACATAATCAAAACAACTTCAAACCAACTCTCTCAAGATAACTACTCAAACTGGTCATACTCAGTCAAAGTACAATCATATAGAAGATTATCTCTTGTACATGAAAAGATGATTTAAAAACTCCTAAATTACATGATTGGATTATATGAGTCTTCTATATCAACCTCCAAGTTTTTTTTTCAATTTTATATTAATATTCATTGGTCTTATAGACCAGTCACTCAAGTTTATATTTCACTATCTTAACACAGTTTGACAAGCCAATTTGGATTTCACATTTCAACACCTCACACTAACTCAAAAAATTAAAAAAATATTTATTATATTTATAATATATTTTAAAACATCAATATTTTTATTTTATTAATCACCATTTTCCATAAGACCTTAAACACTTAACTTTTCTTGACATGCATGTAGCAGTCATCTTGACCCAAAACACAGTCATGTTGAACATGACTCCTAACTCCTATAAGGTTACTTAAAAGTCCTTAAAATTGATTTAAAATGTCATAATACCTTCTTATATCATCTTAAAACACAAAATTCATAAGATTAAATGTCCACTTTTCTACTGCAAACCATTCTCACTATCATGGGTTCCACTACCTTATCTTATTCAAACTAGTCATTTTGTGAGATTATTTTAGCATATGTAAGAGCATAAAAAACACTTAAAAATTAAGGTAAACCTATTAATAGGTCTCAAAAAAATACAAAAATCAATTTAACTCATTCCTATTCACTGATTAGGGCTTCCAATTCCTCTTTTCACTTAGACTGGTCTTTTTCACTCATGGCACCCTTTCCTTCATATTGACTAGGCAACTTTGAGGACCTAGAAATTTGACACAAAGAAATGAATATTAGAAAAAATTCATTAATTTTTAAGTAAATTCAAAATATTTATATCACACCCATTTATTCCCCTAGTTACTCTAATAAAACTCTCACAATATCAAAAACATTATGAAGAAGCACTTTTCTATGGGACCTACAAATAGTCAAGATTGACCAAACACATCCTCAAAATCCTAGAGGAGTCCTATACAACCTAAAATTATCATCCTATAAATAAAACATAATTTTGATCACCTACAAGAAATATATCTCTAATTGGGTCTAAGATTAGGTTTTTTGCACACAAAAACCTGCTTACCTTCATAGCAATCATTCATAAAGAATATGATTCTTAGCAATCATTCATTAATAATAGGACCTTAATCCATGAAATAATGATTTTAAAACCTTATTATGAACCTTACTAAACTTATCTAAAAGGATCAGGTCCTCATTCAAAGTCTACATGAGCTAATGAACGTCAAAACTTTTCTTTCCATCTCAAAAAACACCACTCAAGCACCCTCTAAAGCATATGAAGACATGTATAACTTTATCTCTCAACCTCTAACCTATAAATTTTTAAATTAACTTGAATACACCTCTATAATCATCTTATATGTATATATAAGGTTAAACATCTTGAAATTCCTCTTTGACCCTTTACAAGGGTTCACAAGCCCACCTAGGCCAACTAGGCCAAGAGCCAAATAACCTTACAGACCACTATCCACATCTTTTAAATAATATATAAAACCTATAATCATCTTATACATGTCCAAAATTCATATTCCATACATACCAAGCTCCATACCATGGGACATAAGCCAAATCACTCAATAACCCTTACGTAATTATTCAAGATCAAGCCTATATGGTAAAAACTAAACTATATACCTCATGAAGGACACATGAAGTCAACACTTGAGAATATAAAATATTAATAACAAGTAAAAAACTATCATACCAATCTCCATTTAGCCATAAAATGTCCAGCTATGACACCCATGGACACCCTTGCTAGTATCACATTACTCTAAGTATATTAGACCACTATGTTCCATCACTCTGACTTGTTAGACCACTTTGTCATCACTAATGCCACTTGACATAAATGACAACACATCTACCATAAATATCACAATATATGATTCAAATTAAAAAACTAAGTTGGACATGGATAAGTCTATGAGTTTCCAAGTAGACCCAATAGAGCTTCACCTCCAAGGTACTCATACCTTTTCAAGTTTTTCTTTGTCTTCAATTTCTATTATTGATCAAGTCATGGCCTCTTTTTTGGAATTTACCATGTCTAATACATTCACCCCCATCATTATTTCCACCTCTAAATCTACTCCTATTTACACTAACACTATTGATCCCTCTATTTTCACTTTCACACCACTTCTTATGGCTATTCCCTCTATACCTACTATGAATTATACTATAATAATTCTCAATAATAAGAAGGTGTATGTGAAAATATAGACTTATCTTACCACCACTCAACTCCATGTTCAATCCACATAGATTTTCCTTTCACTCCCTACCACCACTTCCATGATGGATACCATAGTCATAAGTAACAGTAGGGGATGGAAAGCCAAGCCCCAAATAGTTATAGTCCACCCACTCCTTCAATTCAAAGGAGTGGATTTGTATAAAATAATTTTGCCTTCATTACCTAATGTTTTGACAAAGGGCATTAAGAAGTATAATAAAGTGGAAGAAGATTTTGAGGATGAGGTTATGTTCACAACATCTGATGCATTCAATCTAAACTTTCCACCTTGGGAAATGGTTTTGGTAATTCATACTTCTCAATGCCAAGTTATAAGATCACTGAGTTTCCCTTTATGTCCACCCTATTTTATCCACCAACTAGCACTATATAAATGGTGAGGAAGATGAAACTTGAATATCATAAAGGTGAAGGAATCATCCTTGAGGAATGAAAACTAGTGTTCTCACTCATGAAGTGGTAGAAAAGGCAACCAAGATAGTCTGTATAGGAGGAAAATATCACAAACCTTGATCAAGCACACAAAGATGTTGTATTGGCCATTCATGAAGGAACTAAGTTAGCTCGGTAGGATCTATAAGAGGATGTGTATGAATTACAAACGTAGACTGAACATCTCAAGGAATAATCTAAGACAGTGCATATTCCTATGGGTATTAAAGTTGAGGTTCAAGAGGATGCATCAAAATTTTACAACTCCTTAGAGGCCATTGAATTTATGAAGGTCAAGATGGCTGCCCATGTGAACCATGTAAATCAGCTATGCAATTCCTTAATTCAAGATAGTGCCAAGCTCAAAATGCTAGTTGTTTATACATGTAACTCTTTATATAACCATATTTGTTTAATGACAATGTTTGAGGCATCTAATGCTTTAAATCTTGTCATCTAGCAAGAGGAGCTAAATGATTTGTTAAAATTAGTTGGGTATTTGATCCCCAAATATAAATCACATAATGTTCAAGTCCTCTAAGTTCTAGATGAGTTAAAATTATCGAAGACAAGATATTCTATTGGTAAATTGATTAGTAGAATTAATTTTTATAAAATTGTTTAGGAGGAAATAGAGAAATTTAAACAAAGCATTCAAAATTTGGAAATTAAATAAAAATAGTTTTAGTTAATCAAGGCTCAAAATAAGGTAACCAATGTTTAGATATTCAAAAATAAATTCTAGATAACCAATGATAAACATGCGAGACTCCTTAGACAAACTAAAAGACTTCACTGACCACTGTTACTCAACTTCAACATTATCTGACAATAACATGATGTATCACACAAATTATACAAGGATAATGATGCAACGAAGTAGGATTCTCATTGTGTTTCTATACATTCAATTGTTTCTTCTACTTCCATGCCTACTAAAGCACATGCAACACTTTGAATAGCTTGGCCTTGATAGGATAAAATGTTATGCATGTACAATTTTTGTAGTGGCAAATATTCTTAGATTTTCTTTGAGATTATAGTGAATCATTGTAAAATTGAATTTATATTTTTGTGTACATGTATGTGTTGCATAATTTTGTAAAATTCAATTTAGCTATTTATAGCTTTCTTTTCAAAGCTTTTTTCTTATATATATTTAGACCACAGTTAGAACTACACGTTTTAACTTCCACATGTAATTATGATACATAGACTTAGAGGATGAGGTGATCACTTCCCCAAGGTCTATAAATATAATTATACTATTAATTTAATTTTTGGTCAAATTTTTTGGGAATATAGAGCAATGAATTAATTTTGGTCATCAAGAAAAGTGTTTTAAGTATTTTCTTTCCAATTTTATGTTATTAGTTATTATTCCCATGGTTGTTTGTTTTAGTAAATATTTAATGTGCTAAATCTATGAATAAATTCTTAATTTCTTTGATTAATATTCTAATCTTAGATGTGCAATATCTATTAAATATTGGTGAATGTATTGATTAAATTAGTTAAGATAAATTGAATCGTATTTTTGGAAAATTTAATGGTGTTTTCTTGGTGTAGTTTTCTATGTGTGTACTATAACCACCTCAAATAATTCATTATCCTGAGACATAATATTATATTTAAAGCATTTAAAATAGATTCCATAAAGGAAGAAACCTTTATCTATGGCTATTGAAATTCTTACATTTGTAATTCCCTATACTTCTTAGATGTACCTGATTTCATGTGTGATATTGGTTCTAGCAATAGGCATTGGTTTTCAAGAAACATAGGTGTATCTAGAAACCAACCAAGAAAGAAATTTGCAAGATTCATGGAAAAATTATTTTCTACCCTACCTTACCATCCTTTTTATTTTTTTGGTATAAAAGGTTTAACCACCTTAGATTAGAATCTAGTCACCCATCCAACTCATTTAGAAAATTGCTATTTTAGGGTCCACACCTCCATCCAAAAAAAACATGTCAACAACCTACATGTTTTAACCCTACTCCATCAATAGGTTGAAATAAAACACATACCTACAACACATTCCTTGGAGTGTATTTTACTTGTATCAAGATCCTAAAACGTTAGATGCTACCTCATTTGACTATGGTGTGCATAAAACCCGCATCGATAGTATTTCACTAGCATTGGAAGGAGGGCTTAAACCTCAATAATAGAGGTTATTATTTGCATAGAGTTTCACTAAAGTCACCTAAGAGAGTGACTAGATCTATTTTCTAGGTTAGTTTATGATCCTCACTCATGACAAGTCATAGGAGGCATAAATTTGTGCCAATAGCTTTGATTCAAAACAATCCACCTCCAATAAGACACCCTTTACTCATAAGGAGATTTTAACCTATTAATTAACCAATATCTTAGTATCATCCCTAGATAGTTGGATTTTATATTGCCATCATAGGATATGTGCATTATTTACATTAAAATCCAAACAAGTATTTGCCATCCTTCTTTCCCTCAGGGCCTAGAATACTAGGTTTCAGAGATATAACAAACCATTCAATAGTCTTGAAAATAATATGGAGTAACCTAGAAAGCACCCATAAATCAACATCATTTAAATTAATATCCATAATTGATACAAGATACACAATACACCTTAACATGATGATATTGATTACATTTATTTCTATATAGTGTTCAAGATCTTTTAGAGGGAAGTAACTAGACAAGATCAAATGAATAATCTGCTAGAATCTCATCAAGATCCTAGATCTTCTAACACAACCATGTTCTTCAAGACTCATTATTTTTTCTTCCTAGGATAAAATTACAATGAACTAGAGGATAATACAAATGAATTTCATGCTTTCCAATAGTCCTAGAGAGGTGTCTACAACTTATAGGAATTGTAACCACTTACCACCTTGACTCTTCCAAATACCATGACAATTCCTCCAAATCCCAAAGTGGACAACAACCCACCCCCTTTAAAAGGAAATTATCAACCATGAAATAAATAAAAATCAAGTAAAAGAGGATAAAATATTGTGGAAGATGTGAAGAAGATTAAGGCAAATATAACTATCTATGAGTTAGCCCAAATCACTGAGAAAAAAGAATTGTTATGGAAGTATATTATTGGAAAGACCCTTATGGAAATTATTAGATTGCATATGGATAAATCAAAGGTTATTGATGCCAATTTCAATTACAAGTGTAAACTTGAGGTAACACCATTTTTCTTAATCATCAAAGCATTCAGTAAGAACATTCATAACTATCAGGTTAATTATGGAGCATCTTCAACTATTACACCTACTTATATATGTAAAAAGCTTGATCTTACCCCAATTCCCTCAAAGAGATTAGTCTCTCAAATATAAAAAATGGTGGTACTATTAGTGGGAGAACAAAACAATGTACACATGTAAGTAGCATCAGAACCAAGAGTATAGGTGACTATCGATATCCTGGTAGTGGACATACTAGAAGGTCATGGATTATTATTGAGTAGAGATTGGTTCAAAATGTATAATGGGTATCTTTCCATAGAATTCTCACATATTAGTTTGACATATAGGGAAGTTTCAAATTGGATCAAAATTTATAGAGATCTAAGAATGAAATATCCCATCACAAAATATAATGTTAAAAATGAAGAAGTAAAGTATGACTCTCCCACTTTGGGAATTTATACTTTTACCACTCATAATCCACCACAAAACACAAAAATTGAAGGTTTGAATCAACTATTGATTATGCATTTTGATGGATATAGGTCCAAGCAAGGATTGGGCATAGGAATTGAGTTGATTGACTCTCAAGTTAAGAAGTTTTTGGTAGCTTATAGATTATAATTTTCATGTACTAACAATAGAGTTGACTACAAATCTTTAATTCTAAGATTACAGTTTTTACTGAAGAACAATGTAAAGAAGATAAAGTTATTAAATGACTCAGATTTGGTAGTGCACTAGGTAAGAAATAAATATTAGTGTAGATTATCTTATTTAAAGAGATATAATTATATCGCTTGGGATGTAATTTAAATCTTTGAATATTTCAACATAGTACCACTCTCAAGAGAGAAAAATTAGGATGTCAATTCACTAATTAATATTATTGCTAATATTGAGCCATTACAGAAGTCTGAGGTAAAGAGATTCTTTATGGAATTGGTTACTTGTCCCTTTGTTCTAGATAATGTAGAAATTTTTTAGGTCTTTGGGGTTGACCAACAAATTATCTAGTTCTTGACTAATTTAGGGAATTTAAAGTCCCAAATCATTAATGACATAGATGTTGACCACTTTTTTCAAGAGAAAATAGATAAAGAAGGTATGATCCATCTTAAAGAGAATTAAATTCTAGTCATCTTAGTCTCTTTAAAAAGACCATTCAACTTAGATCCTTAAGTAAACTAGCTCAGAAAACCCAAGGTCGATGAATCTAAATTCAAGAAAGAAAATTTGGGAGATGATTGTAACCCACATTATGTAAACATTGGTCTTAGTTTCTGCATGGAGGAAAGACAAAAAGTTAAGGATTTGATTGTTCAATATAAGGACATTATACCTTGGACCTATGAATACCTTAAGGTCTATGACCTGTAGGTCATCACTCACATGATCCAACTAAAGCAAGACCATAAACCATTTAGATAGAGGTAGAGGCTAGAGAACCCTATTCTAAAGTCTCTTATTCAGAAGGAAGTAGAGAATTTATTAAGTGCCAAAATCATCTTCCCAATTTGACATTCTACATGGGTGGCCAATTTGGTCTTAGTTAGGAAGAAGAGTGGTGAGATTAGATTATGTGTGGATTTTAGAAATCTAAACAAGGCTTCTGAGAAAGACAATTATCCTCTACCTTCTCTAGATAAGGTAATACAAATAGTGAGTGGTTTCAAAATGATTTCCTTTTTGGATGAATTTGTAGGCTACAGTCAAGTACTAGTATAGCTTGAGGACGGAATGAAGATGGTGTTTACCATGAAATGGGGTGCTCATACATACAAAAGGATGCATTTTGGCCTGATCAATATAAGATCTACATTGCAATGTGTAATGCACCATGCCTTTAAGGGGCTCTAAGTAAAATTCATAATCATCTACATGGATGATCTTATAGTTTTTTCAAAAAATAAGGAAGATCACATAAATCACCTATGGTCTATATTTGAAAGGTGCAGGAAGTTTGGGATTTCTTTAAATCTAAAGAAAAGTATATTTAGCATCACTAAGGGGAAAATCTTAGGACACAATATCATGAAGGATGGAATCACCATTGATCCATAAATAATCAAGGAAATTCAAAAATTTGGTAACCAAATAGAAAGGAGTTTAAGTCATTTTTTGGGAAAATCAACTTCATGAGGAAGTTCATCTTAGGGTTTGTTGAGATTTTTAAGCCTCTAAATACCATGCTCAATCAAGATGCTAAGATAGAGTGGAAAAATAAAGATAAAAGGTATTTTTAGGACATCATGGATGTGTTATCACAAGCTCTAGTTTTAATCAGTGCAAGCTTTACAAAGGATTTATATCTATATTACTTTGTTTTTTAACACACTATTGTTGTTGTCATCACACAAAAGAAAGATGAAACTGAGCATCCAATTGCCTTCATGAGTACCAATTTGAAAGCTTCATAACTTTGATATTCCATGAATGACAAACATATCTTTTCCCTTATCAAAATAATGACAAAATTTTATCATTACATATTAAGGAACAAAACCATCACTATTGTACCCAATCCTACTATCAAGATCACCCTTTCACTAAATGATCTAGGAGAACATCAAGGAAAGTGGATGGCCAAGCTCTTAGAATTTGACATGGAAATCAATCCTACAAAGATCTTCAGACGTTAAGATATCATTCATCTTTTGACTAAACTTGATCCTCAAATAACCACTGAAGAGGTATGTGTATCACAAGTTTCTAAAGGAGAATGGTACATACATATAATCTAATATTTACTTATAGGGACTTGCCCCCCAGAGTTTAGTAGATAAATAATGAGAGATTTTAGGCTTAAAGCTACTCATTTCATGATAAAAAATGGAGTCCTCTACAAAAAGAACTATGAATATATTTATTTTAGATGTGTATCTATAGAGGAGGCTAAGGAAATTCTAGAAAACTTACATTAAAAGATAGGCAATGATCACCCTATTTGGAATACCAAAACACATAACATTTTTAGGTTGGGTTACTATTAGCCAACCATATTTAAAGATGCACATATGTAAATCACCAATTACCATGAATGTCAGTTATTATCCAAGAGATAAGTACATGCAACAATGCCTCTATAACCCATTATTGAAGGAAGGCCATTTTCATATTGGGGTTTATACTTCACTAGGGTAATCAACCCAAAATCCTTAACATGCCATAAATTTGTGCTTATGACTACAGACTATTACACTAGATGGATGGAATTAGTTGCCACAAAGAATAGTAGAGCACAAGATGTGATCTACCTTTTTGAGGAACATATAACAACTAGGTTTGGCACACCAATCTCTTTGGTGTGTGACAATGGACCAGCATTTATATCAACAAAATTCAATGAATATGCACATGATAATCAGATTATAATTAGGTTAGCCTATAACCACTACCCTTAAGGAAATGGACTAGTAGATTCAACAAATAAAATTTTGATTGCTGAAATCAAGAAGTTAGTAGGGGACCAACCTAGTGACTAGCATAATCTATTAAAGTATGCTCTTTGGGAAGACCAGACGAGATACAAACAAGCCTTGAAAGCTTCACCTTACCTACTAGTGTATGGGTACAAACTAGTTTGTCCCATCACATTGAAGCTACCCACCTATCAGTTCATGAAATATTACATGGAACCAAATGACAAATTAGAATCTAGGCTACTAGATATAATAGATATTGAGGATTCAAGGAAAAAAGCCTTATAAACCTTCAATAAACACCAAGATGTGGTAAGATGGTGGTTTGACAAAAGAGCAAAAGTCAAAGCATTCAAAATTTTGGATCTAGTGCTATTATGGGATAAAGCCCATGAAAATAAAGGGCAACATGACAAGTTTTACCCATTATGGATTGGACCCTATCAAATTTTAGAGATCATGGGAAATAATGCATTCCATCTAAAATACCTCTAAGGCAACATGCTTACCTAACCAGTCAATGGAAAATTCATGAAGCATTACTTCAGATCTATTTTATCTACAAATATTACTGACTAAGAGGATTTAGATAAGTTAGATGTAGGACTAGAGTATATTTCCATGTTTTCTAGTTTAGTTTCCATGTTTTCTAGTTTAGTTTCATGATTTTTAGATTAGTCTTTCCTACTTTTAGTATTTTGTTTTCACTAGAATAATTCTCTGATTTCTAGATTAGTTTTTATTTATTTTCTTTGATGTTTAAAGTTGGGTTTGCTCTATTTATTGCCAAAATCCAAAATAACTAAGTCTAAGAATTATAGAGGAGGGGAAAATTTAAATTTTTACACTTTTGGGGACTAGGTTATAGATTGGGTATATTTCTATGTTTTTGAGTCTTTAGAATGAAAAAATGCAATCAAATAATTATTCTAAATAGTGTCACAAATTGAATACTTTTACCAAGTATGTGGAAGTTTCTCTAGAGATGTTTCATACAAATTTATAAAGTTTTATTATTTTATTACACCAACTACACTTATCATGATAAAGACTTGTTGAAAGTGATAACTATGGGTATAGATTTGGTTGGTAATGACATTCTAGTAATGATTTGTTTTATAATTAACTAGCTCACTGGGGTTCCATCTCTTTCTCCTCTATTCATCAAAACATAAAATAGAAATAAAAAGGAAAAAAGAAAATAACCAATGAGTTCAAAAGAGCAAAAATAAAATAAAAATAAAAATAAAATGTCTCACATGGTGAAATAAGGTCAATGTATCATGAATCATGGTTAAAATTAAATAATGGAAGTGAAAGGGAATGAATCCATGGTATCTCTATTAGGGTTATGGATGCCTAGCTAGTAGCAGAGCAATGCCTGAGCTTCCCTTGATTTAATGAGATTTAATATATAATAGAATGAAACCTATTGCTTTATCAAACCTTTGAAAAACACATCATAACAAGGACTAAATAAACTATGTGCTTAACACACATAGGTCTAAGAAGTTTAAAGGAAAGTATTAATATGTTAAATAACTTAAGAGTCACTTTCATGTTTCTAATTTTAAGTATTTTTTATGTGACACACTTCAATATTGATTTAGAGATTTTTAATAAAAGTTATGTATTCTCAAATACTCAGGAGTATTCCCCCTATAAGTTACCATTTGTTGTACCCAACACCCCTTTATATTTAAAGAGAAAGGAAACCACCTCTTCTCAAAATATGATATTCTAATATGGATTACTTTTCATATGTTTATGAAAAATATGGAAAATCTAAAGCATTTCACTTTTTGTAGGATTTTAATGAAATTACTTAGATATTTACACATAATGATTTTATATTGCATAAAATAAGAAAATATGAGAGATTACACAGTGTTAATTGATAGCATAATAGATTACTAAATAATATAGCAAAGCCACTTAGAGGGGACAACCTCCACAACAATGCACTAATAGAAGAATACTTCACATGATGATTAAAGACTAACCACTACCTCCTATATATAGTTTACTTAGTCAAGTTTATTCCATAGGCCAACCTATCTAAGAACATAGAGAAATGTAACAAGTAAATAAAAGAGGTATGTAAGCCACAAGTAAAACACACATATCCTTAGACACACCAATGGTTAAGGGCATAACAAGCCCTTCCCCTTCAAAGTAATGTTTTCCTCAACATTGTGGAAACTCTAGATGCTTTTGCACAAATGATTCATCCAAGGCATCTTCACATGGTAGATTCTTCCATTTGATCAAGTATTTTTTTATTTCTCTAGAACATAGTTTCTTGGTGTGATATTGAAGGATCACCTTAGGATATATAATAACTATACCATCCTCATCTAATTATGGTAATTTTATTTAAATGGTAAATCTATGTCTAAATACTTTATTTAGGCATGATACATGAAATATTAGATGTATGCAAGTGGATGAAGGAAAATATAACTTGTAGGCCACACTGCCAATTTTCTACAAGATTTGATAAGGCCCATAATACTTAGGGCATAGTTTTTTATCCTTTTTTTTTGCTTTAATGACATATATTTATATGGATTTAATCAAACAAATACCCAATCACCAATGCCAAAATGCCTCTCACTTCTATGTTGATTTACTTGTTGCTTCATGTGATTCTTGACCATAGCTAAATTTTCACACAAACTTGTAAGGACCTCTTGTTGATGGTGAATATATTCTTCAACTACATGAACCTTAGGATGAATCTTCAAGGTTGAAGTGGTGGTTGAAGGGTGATATCCATACAGTGCTACAAAAGGAGACATTTTGGAAGAACTATGAATAGAAGTATTATACCACCATTCAACAAGTGGTATCTAATGAACCCATTTATCTTGTTTATCAGAAACAAAACAATTGAGATATCATTATAGACATTTGTTGACTACCTTAATTTATCCATTATATTGAGGATGATAGGATGAAATATGAGCCAATTCAGTGCCTAAACATGTAAATAACTCAATTAAAAAATTACTAGTAAAAATGGGATCTCTATCACTAACAATGATCTTAGGAGTCCCATGTAGTTTCTAAACTATATTGAGAAAAGCACAAGCTACTGTACTAGAAAAAAAATGGCTAGGATAATGAAAAAAAATGAGCATACTTATTGAGATGATATAAAATAACCATGATAACATTTTCACCATCAAATCTTGGTAACCCTATAATGAAATCCATATATACTTCTTTCCAATGTTGGATAGGGATAGATAAAGGATATAAAAGACCTAGAGTTTTGATGGTTTTGCCTTTGTTTTGTTGATAGATCATACATTCAACCACATATTTTTGGATATTCCCCTTGAGACCTTTCGGAAAAAAATATTGCTTGATCTTGTGATAGGTTTTCAAAAATCCTGAATGACCCCCAATTAGAGTTGCATGAAGTTCTTGAAGGATTTTTGTTTAAGATGAGAAATCTTACATAGGTGAAATCTATTTTTATATCATAATTCATTACCTTTCTAAGTGAATTTTTAAATCCATCTAAACCTTGCTAAATATTTTGAAATAAATCATGAGTAGTACTATCATGTTCCCATTTTGATCATGCTTCCTCCAGCCAATATGCCTATAAAATGGTTATGGCACATAAAAATGCATCAATTGATTCATCTTTTCTAGATAGTGCATCTACCACCACATTATCCTTGCATTTTTTGTAGACTATTTCAAAATCATAGCCTAGCATCTTAGTTACCCATTTCTATTGTTCTTAAAATGATAACCTTTGTTGTAAAAAATATTTAAGACTATCATGATCAGTTTTCACTTGAAAGTGATGACCCATCAAATAAGGTCTCCATTATTTGACTGCATGAAAAATGACCATCATTTCCTTCTCATAGATGGGCTTGTGCTGATTTTTACCCTTAAGTTGATGACTTTCAAATTCTAGTGGTCTCCCTTCTTGCATGAGTACAACACCCATACAATACCTAGATGCATCACATTCAACCACAAAAGTCTTAGAAAAATCAAGAGTGGCCAATACTAAATTAGTGCACATAGCCAATTTCAATTGTTTAAATGCCTAAGTAGTTTCATCAATCCACTAAAAGGAGTCTTTATTTAATAAGGAGGTAAATGGGGCTACAATACTAACATAATTTTTGAAAAATCTATGATATTAACCAATAAGCCCCAAAAATCCTTGAAGTTGCTTGAGTGTCTTAAGAATTGGCTAGTCCACCATTGCTTGCATTTTTTTAGGATCCAATTTCACTCCATAAGACAAAAAATGACCAAAATATTCAACCTCACTAGCCCCAAAAGTATATTTGGAAGGTTTGGCATATAATTGATTTTGCTCCAAAGTGGAGAGTACCTATTTCACATGTTACAAATGGTCTACCCAATTTTTACTATAAATGAAGATATCATCAAAGAATACAAAAACAAATTTCCTTAAAAATTGATTAAAAATAGCATTCATCAAACTTGAAAAAGTAGATGGTGCATTTATTAGGCCAAAAGGCATAACCAAAAACTTATAGTGGCCCTCATAAGTCTTGAAAGCAATTTTAGCTATGTCTTCATCATGGATCCTAATTTGATGATACCCAAAATGTAGATCTAACTTGGTAAAATAAAGAGCACTATTCAATTCATCTAGCAAATCATCAATGATAGGAATTGGAAACTTATCTTTTATAGTGTACTTGTTGAGTTTTCTATAGTTATGGCATATCCTCTAAGTGTCATCTTTCTTTATCACCATGATAACTAGTGAAAAGTATTCATTTTGGCTATGGTAAATGATTCCTGCATCCAACATCTATTGTACCATCTTTTTAATTTCACTGTTTTAGGTATAGGGATACTTGTATGGGCTGATATTGGGTGGTGTACTACCGAGAATAAGTATGATAGCATGATCATGCATGCGACTAAGTGGAAGTCCTTTTGGAATGTCTCTAAAAATAATTAAATGAGCATCAATTATTTGTTATAGATCAAAAGGTGGAGATGGTTGAGTAGGCTATACTTCCATGGAAAACAAGTGAGTTGTAAATCCCTTAGCACCCTTATGGAGAATATTTATCATTTGATGGGAGATAACAAGTTGGGGAGATTTAGCCTTTAATCCTCTTATCTCAAATGTCCTTTATTTAGAATGAAAATGCATGAATAATTCTTGAAAATTAATCTCAATAGTGCCCAAAATGGTGAGCCACTAGACTCCCAGAACAATAGTAGCTTCACCCATCAGAATAAAAAACATATGAAAATATAATAAGTAGTCTCCCATGGCCAAATTAATACTATGAAATTTTCCTAAATAGTTGATAGTACCACCATTTTCAATCATAACCTAAAATTTTGAAGCTAGATAAATGAAATAGTTCAAATGAGTAGCCAACTTACTATGGATGAAGTTGTGTGTGCTCCTAGAATTAATCAAGTTAATGACCTTCTATTTCTTAAGGAAACCCATCACCTTAAGAGTTTGGGTAGTACTAATACCTGACAAGGCATGGCATGAAATAGTAGGTTGAGAGTTTTCATATTCCTCCTCAAGAACTTCTAAATCCACATCATGTACTTCTACATCGTCTTCATCATCATTATCACCTTCAATGTAAAATAGCTTCTTTTTAGTGCAATGATGGTCTTTGCTCCATTTTCTATCAAAGCCCTTTGGATTGCTTCTCATCAACTTTTCATTGTGTTAATCTGGTGGGCTATGGAAATGATGGTTATATAAAGTTGTGATCATGACCAATAGTGAAAGTTTTCCTTTTGACCATCTATTTTTCTTCTATCATGTGTGCCTTAGGGATAGCTTCTGATACAAATGTTGGGCTAAAAATTCAAACCTCATATTGGATGTTATCTTTGAGGGCACCCAAAATAGATCCATCAAATTTTTCTCAGTGATATTTTCCACCCATAAGAGATATTATGAAATTGATGAATATAATCCTTCTTAGGTTTTTTTTTTCACAACTTGGCTAATTGGTTGAAATAGTTCTTAGACACATTATTTTGATAATGAGATATCAACTCCTCAGTAAAAATAGTCCATATAATAAATGCACCATTATTTTTCTTTTGAGCACATAACTAGTGATACAAAAAGAATTTCTCAAGTTCCATATATAGGGATGACACCATCACCCTCTAAGAAAAAGGGGTTTGATGTAGCTTAAATAATTTCTTAATTTGGTTAATCCAAGTGAGAGGATCCTTACCATCTAACTTATGCATATCCACTTTTGGCAACATCAGTTTCATACTAGAATGGGAGTTGTTGAGAGGAGGATTTGAATGCTAAAGTGGAAGGTTGTTAGGCTGAAACTAAGATGTGAGGGTAGCCAATTACATATTGATATACTGTAATTCACTATGAACTCTATTAATCTCTCCATACATCCCTAAAAAATTAGCTTGGATTGCAACAAAGTCTTCATTCCTCACCAAGTTTTTTATGTCCTATTGAAGCTAATAAATCATTAGATCTAAAGTTCTAGATTCCATATCATTAGCAAAAGGAGTCTTAGGAGTTTTTGGTGCCCCTTTCCTTCCTTGATTTAAAGGACCTACCATAAAAAAATCCTAGGAAGGTTTTAACCCTAAAAAAAGTGTACTTGGAAATGGTACCATTGTGATCACCTTGTCAAGATGAATCCAATGATTACCTTTGCACACTAGAGTAAAATTTTTGGTACCAAAAAATTGTACCTATTAAATATACCATTGTGATTGTCTCACTGAGACAAATTCAATGACTACAAGTGTGCAAGGGAGAAAAAAAATTCTAGACTTTTTTTTAAAATTTTTTTTCAAAAAAACATTTTGAGCAATACTGCACTGATGAAAAAAATTAATTCTTCCTGGATTGCAATTTATGGTTTTTTTCCTTTCACTATTCCTAGAAGCCATGCCTTGTCATATCTAGAAAATAATTACCATAGGAAACTTGCCCAAATCAAATATTTGATACCATGTGTAATGAAATTACTTAGATATTCACACAAAATCATTTTATATTATGAGAATAAGAAAATGTGAGAGATTACACAATGATAATTGATAGTAGAATAGAATACTAGATAATATAGAAAAGCCACTTCAAGGGGGTAACTTCCACAACAATGCACTAATAGTAGAATAATTTAGATGATGATTAAAGACAAACTACTACCTCTTATACATAGTCTACTTAGCCAAGGTTATTCCATAATCTAACCTATCTAAGAACATAGAGAAATATAACAAGTAAATAAAAGAGGTATGTAAGCCACACATATCCCTAGACACACTAATGGTTAAGGGCATAACAAGGATAATATTGGCTTTGTGTTTTATGAGACTAAATTTAGTATGTAGAGATAAATTCTTTAGGTGTATGTTATTTAGGCTAATTCTTTCACCACTCATGTAAATTATTATTTTTGGATATTGTGTTTCTAGTATTCTTGGCCCTATTTTCCTTTAGGTTTATTATTTGGGAAGCCTTATTTTGTCAAAGAAATTATTGTGGATATTTTATTTGAAATAATTCTCCTAAAGGAATTTGGCCTATGGACTCTTATCCTTATGGGATTTTTGGACCACATACACTTTCCCCAAAATAAATTCCCTAATGAATTATCCCTTTGGTCCTATCCAACCTACCCTTCATAACTTTTGAAATATCCATTAGCCGTACAAAATGTACCATTTGATAAATCAAAAGTGACATTTGGGGATTATGAAGTAAACCCTTCAAGCATCATTTACGATGAAGTAGATCCTTACAATCTCATCCCACTTACCCTTCAAGACTACCAAACATAGCCTTCGAGCTTTTTGAAAAGTCCTTTGCCTTATAAACTAGCCCTTCAACATTTATTCTGACCAAATATTTTAAGGAACCTACCCTTTGAGTTTTTTGTAAAGTACCCTTCATGACTTTGGACTAAGTCCATTTACCCTATGGGACATACCCTTTGGATGATTTTCCCTAACCTTTTAACCCTATAAAATTACCCTTGGTCCTTTGTGTTTTGGACCTCTTACCATAAACCTACCCTTTAAGATTTTGGTC
This sequence comes from Torreya grandis, assembly GCA_037957365.1. Lineage (NCBI taxonomy): Eukaryota > Viridiplantae > Streptophyta > Pinopsida > Cupressales > Taxaceae > Torreya > Torreya grandis. The sequence continues at coordinate 882,694 of JARHVA010004796.1, read as the reverse complement.
CTAAGCCATGTGCCCTTTTCAAAGTAGACACATACCTTCTGGATCTTCTTAAAATGACATCTCATCTTTTATGGAGTAGCCATATTACCTTTACCTTATCTAGACATACCCCTTTGGGTTCGGTGAAACTTACCCTTTGAGACTTTTGAAATGACCCTTAGCCATATGAAAATTATCCTTTAGATATTGAAAGCTCCCTTTAGTCCTTTTTAACCTACCCTTTGGGACTTTTGAAATAACTTTTAAGCTATAATAAAGTACCCTTTGAGAAATCAAAAGTGCCCTTCTACCTTTATGAAGTATAACCTTTGAGATTTGTTTCATGGACAAAGTACCCTATGAATTCGACCCTTTTGATCAATATTACACTTTAAGGAAATTTAAAATGCCCTTTAACCTCAAAATAACCCTTCAAAATAATTATTTTAGGACATTGACATAATGAATCCTTTGGGAAATTATTATAGACATTTTGTTCAAAATAAATCCCCTGAAAGAATTAGTCTACAAGTGTTAACCCAAAAGCACTTTTCTAATGTACAAACTAAGCACTTTATTTATAGAAATATTACTAAGTCTGATCATACTTAGCCAATATAAAATAAAAAATACTTCCTATAAATATTTTAAATACCCCCCCACAAACGTGAGCTAACAAGTTTGAATAGAAGCAAAAATGAATGTTGCATATTTATATTGCATGAAATGATATTCAATGCAAGATCCTGTATAGATGATATGCAGATAGTGAAGCCATCATTTGCATATAGGTTAACTTACATTAAAATCCTCCTACTTTCTAATAATGACCAAAATCCCTAATATACATCTTGAGAGTTTTGTAAGTATAATAGTGACCAAGATAAAAGCCTAAGTGTTTGCACACAATATATATCATATTAAAGGAAACTGTAAGTATCATAGAGTATGTAGTAATGGCTTCTACATATAAGACATTTTGAGGAATGAATCTGCAATTCACATTTTCAATTAAATATTTTATAGAGTTAAAGGACAATATCTTTGACATGGTGATACTTGGAGAGTATCAAAACTATTAACAAATTTCAGATTCCATCAATTGAGTGGATGCATTTTCACTTGAAGATGAGATGATATTAGTAGATAAACTATTTTTCAAGGTATTACTAGCATATAAACACCAAACATTGCACTTCAATGTGGCCAAACTATAAGTTATGCCTTGTATAAACCTTCTTAAGGACTTTTTTTTTTGGAAAGATATTATGGGATGCTTTCTTACTTCATTCTCATGGTGATACGGTCATCATGTGCATCTCCAGTAATGATTTTCAAAGGTATTTGTCTATCAACATACCCAATTCTTACTTTGACAAGCACACTTTGGTATAGTTTAATGAAGAAAATTTAATCGAAAGCATGTTGTCATTATGGCTTCTCCCCAACCAAACAATTACATGGGGGCCAAATAACCTAAAGGTAGTAATTCCAATAAAAAAATTTAGGATGGGAATAAGTATTGGTATGGCATTGGTTAATAGATTATATGGTACGCCTAACATCCATTTTTTGAATTTAGATTGGGTACCATTATTATATATGATGTTGTCTCATGATGTTGCTTATGCCTTGGGGTAAATAATCAATTTAAGATTGAGGGAAAAAATTGTTAAGAAAGATAAGCATCCCAAACCCATAGGATATTTTTACATGATGTCACATAGTGGATGCAGTCATGGGCAACTTGTGGATTCCTACCATATATTTCATGAAAAATAGAATTTGTGCTTATTACCAATTCATGTACATATAAGATTACACTAAGCATATGGTCAAGATATGTGAGGACATCTAATCATAGGTATGAAAACCCATTCATGGCTCACCTATGCCTCAAATTTAGGAGAATATTCATAATAATTTGGATGAGAAAGGAGATTAATTCCTCTACCCATATTTTACTATAATTATGATTTAGGGAAATAATTTCAAGCCTCTATGTCTCCCAAAATATTTAATAGATAAATTGGATGAATAGGAGATTGATTTCTAATTATAGAATAACATTTAAGAATATTTGGCAAGGCAAAGGAAGGCCTTATACTTTTGAAACTTTGTTTCAATTGGTAGGATGGTGTATCAAATAAGAAAGCATCTCAGATCCACTCCACCTCAAAGTTCATAGCTAGTAAGGGAAGATGTGGTTATCATCAAGGACATAGAGGATGATTTAGATGAAGAAATTGAGTTACACATGGCTAAGGCCATGAGTCTCCAAGTAAACCTAATAGAGCTTCACCTCCAAGGTAATCAAACCTTTTCAAGTTTTTCTTTATCTTCAATTTCTATTATTGATCAAGTTCCAATCTCTTTTCTGTAAGTTATCATGTCTACTACATTCACCCCCTTTATTCCTTCCACCTCCACATATACTCCTTATATTTCCACCACAACTATTTATCCCTCTATTTTTACTTCCACCCACTTCCTATGGGTATTCCATCTATACATACTGACACTTCTACTATGAGAATTCTCAAGAAGATGAAGGCATCCAAAAAAGCCTAAACTACTCTTGCCAACCCTCAACTTCATGTTAAATCCACATATATTTTCCTTCCAATCCCTATGAACACTTATATGGAGGACACCATAGTCACAAGTACCATTAGGGTTTGGAAGGCCAAGCCCCAAATAGTGGTAGTCCATCCACTCCTTTAATTTAGAGGAGTGGATTGGTCTAAAATAATTTGGCCTTCCTTATCTAATGTTTTAACAAAGTCTATTAATAATAAAAATAAAGTGGAATAAGATGTAAAGGATGAGGTTATAGTCACAACATCTAATGCATCCAATATAAACATTCCACCTTTGGTAATAGATTTGAGAAGTTAGACTTCTCAAATGCCAATTTATAAGATCAATGATCCTCTCTCTATGTCCACCCTATTTGATCCACAAAATAAAACTATCCAAAGGGTGAGGAAGAGGAAACTTGAATATGACCAAGGTGCAAGAATCATCCTTGAGGAATGAAAACTAGTGTTCTCCCTCACCAAGAGGAAAAATAGATAGCCAGGATAGTCTGTATACGAGGAGAATCTCTCAAACCTAGCTCAAGTACACAAGGATGTTGTAGTGGCCATTTATGAAGGCACTAATTTATCTTGGTAGGATCTATAAGAGGAGGTGCATGCCTTAAAAACATAGATTGAACATCTTAAGGAGCAATCTAATATAGTGCATATTATTATGGGCATTAAAGTTGAGGTTTAGGAAGCTACATCAAAATTTTATAACTCCTTATATGCCATGGAATTTATGAAGGTTGAAATGGATCATCATATAAACCAAGAAAATAAGTTATGCAATTCCATAATTCAAGTTAGTTCCAAGCTCAAAATGCTAGTTGTCTATACAAGCAACTCTTTATATAACCATCTTGATTTAATGACAACACTCAAGGCATATAATACCTTAAATCTTGTTGTCATCTGGAAAAATGAGGTGAAGGACTAGCTGAAAGTAGTTGGGGATTTGATCCCCAAATATCAAGCACGTGAGGCTCATCTCTTCCAATTTTTAGATAAGTTAAAATTCTCCAAGGTAAGATATTCTACTGGTAATTTTACTAGTTGAGTTAATTTTTATAAAAAAATTTAGGAGGTTACAAAGAACATTAAATAGAGCATACAAGGTTTGGAAATTGAAGAAATGGAATCTAAGTTAAGCAAGGCTCAGAGTAAGGTAATTGAGATCAAGATATTCAAAAATAAATTTTAGATAACCAATGATAAAACATGAAAGACTCCTTGGATAGACCAACATACTTCATCAACTGTCATTACTCAACTTAGACATTAACCAAAAATAACATGATGTAGCACACAAAGTATAGGAGGATAATGAGGCAAAGAAAAATTAGGCTTCTAGTGGTGATGTTATATCTTCAACTGTTGCTTCCACTTCCATGCCTACTAAATCACATGCAACACTTCTAGCAACTCAACCTTGATATGATAAAATATTACGAATTTACAATTTTTGTAGTAGTACATATACTTTAGATTTTCCATGAGAATAGATAAAATAATTGTAAAATTGAATTTGTATTTTTGTGCACATGCACACATTGCATAATTTTTTAAAATTCAATTTAGTTATTAATAGATTTTTTTAAATCTTTTTTCTTATACGGATTTGGACCATAGTTATAACTACATGTTCTAAATACCACATGTAATCATCATACATAGACTTGTAGGATGAGGTGACCCCTTCCATAAGGTCTATAAATAAAATTGTGCCCATACTTTATTTTTTGGTTATAAAATTTAGAATACAGAGCAATGACCCAATTTTGGTCATCAAGCAATGTGTTTTAAGTATTTTATTTCCAATTTTTTTTTTATTAGTTATTATTTCCATGATTTTTTTAATAAATCCTTAGTGTGCTAAAGCTATTCATATATTCTTGATTGCTTTGATTAATATACTAATCTTAGATGTGTAATAGCTATTAAATATTGGTGAATTTATTTATTAAATTAGTCAAGATAAATTGAATCATATTTATGGAATGTGTAATAGTGTTTTCTTTGTGTAGTTTTCTATGTGTGCATTATAGATACTTTAGATAATTAATTATCCCAAGTCAATCTTCTATTTAAAGGGTGTGTAACAGCTACCCTAAAAGAAGAAACCTTTAGCTAAGGCTATTGAAATTCTTACATCCATAATTATATATACTTCTTAGTTGTACCTAATTTCATATGTGTTATTGTTGCCAACAATAGGCATTGGTTTTTAGGAAACATAGGTCTATCTAAAAACCAACCAATAAAGTAATTTCCAAGATCTATGGAAAACTTCTTTTTTGCCCTACCTTACCATCCTTTTTGTTTTTTGTTATAATAAATTTAACCACCTTATATTAGAATCCATTCACCCATACAAATCATTTATAAAACCACTATTTTAGGGTACATACCTCCATCTAAGAAACCTTGTCAACAACTTGCATGCTTTACCTCTATTCCATTAATAGTTAAAATAAACCTCATAATAGAAACTCATGCCCTAGAGTGGAGTTTACCTCCACTGAGATCCTAAAATTTTAGAGGCTACCTAATTTGATTGTGGTATTCACAAAACCCACATTAATAAAATGGCATTACACTTACCTAAAACTAAGGGGTGAAAAATGTAGTTGACCATTTTACAAGTGTGAACTGATTTGGAGGGCACGAGGCATCACATCTTTTGAACATAAGGCTACATAGTTTACAAATATGATTTTAGAGCATGTGCATAAGTGGTACTAAAATTTGAACCCTTATAAATTAATGGTTGACTATGATAAACTCAAAACAACCTTCTTATAGTAATTTGACATTCCTAAATTTGAGCAATAAAGTATAACAACATTGAAGGACATAAATCAAGGACTTACAGAAAGCATATGAGAGTATGATGCAAGGCTTGAAACATTGATTTATAAATTATCATTTAAAATTAATTCCTTTCAACATGCATAATGGATTTTGGGAGGACTGTTACTACCCTTTTGATAAACCATGTCATAATAAACTTTCACTAGCCCATGCAAGGATTTCAAAGCTAATATCCACATTAAAGTGGTTAGAAGCATTAACATCAAGATTAGTCCATTTATGGAGGGATAAATAGCATCCATGGAATCATAACTTGAGAAGTTGAAAAAAAATAATGTGCATGATACATGTAGTGGTGTCTAGTGTACCAACTATGGAACTGAAGGGCATACACAAAGCAACTGCCCACACAAAAACATCCACATGGTACATAAAAAAACATGTGAAATTTGTCATGAGGAACATTATGTCCACTCTTTTCATATTTTCAAGTGGGATATCCATAGTAAGGTGTCTACATATTGTAAAATTTGTGATGCCTACACTCATGACACTAATGATTACTTTTTAATCAGTGACATCCATGAAGCTTGAGTGTATGACACATGCCAAACCTTAGTCACTAATACTCAAGGAAATGGTGTCTACTATAGATGAGGAAGAGGGAAATGATGAGGAGGTGGATGTTTTCCACCTAAGATTTATTAAAAATGTGGGGCACTAAGCCACTATCAATGGGATCACCCAAATTTCTCGATATCCACTTTATGTATAAAAGACAAATGGATAGAAGCGTGCCCTGATATATATGGGAATATCACTAAGGAATGAAATTAAAAGTGTGTAAGTATGATTTAAATTGATAAACCAAAATGGCATACATGCCTAGCCATACCTATATTTTACCAAGTAAACATTACCACCCATGGTGGGGGTTAGACCTAATCAATAACTAATTGTATTAAGAATGTAAAATGGGAATAACCATGAAATATAAAGTACCCTGATGTTCAACAAGAAAAAGGATGTCCTCTAGAATATGATAACACTCATACCATACCTTTACTATGAGATTCAATTCCTTAAAGACAAGGATGTAATGCAATGTGTTGATGTGTAAAGGGAAGATAAATTTTTCCTTATGGAATAGGATGGCTTCCAATAAATATTAAAGAATATGATGGATGAGGATATTGTCCCTTAGCTTAGTTTTTAGCTTAAGACTCATGTCTGACTAATAAATGGAGTCCACCCTTACCTCAATCGATAAAGTGAAGACCATTACTTAAATCATGCTCAATGATAGGAAACTCTTAGTTCTTTTAATCCCTTAGAAGATAGATAAATATTTGTTAATGTTACCATTAATGGATGGGTAATCTAGGACATCTTAACAAATACTAGTATGGAAGTCAATGTCATCACCAAGGATGCTTGGTGTAAAATATATAGTTGAACACTGTATCCTTCACCTCATGTCTTATTCATCATAAATAGGACTCACATGTACCATATTTGGGTCCTCAATAATTCCATGGTTAACATACTTAGAGTCCCATTTAAAGTGGATTTTAAGGTTCTAGAGTTATATGAAGATGATGATTACCTAGATATACAAGGAAGACCTTGGTGCTATAGTAACAATGTAGACTTGAGATTTAAGAATCACTACATTAGTTTTGAGAACAATAATCATCACACAGTAATACCATTAGATAAATCACAAGGAATCCCTTATATAAAGCCTATCAATGTTGATGAAGACATCAACCGCTTATATAATATCACTGTTAAAAGTGATGAACATCATGATCCCACCCCATATGGTATTATTTGCTGGACTAATAACTAGTCTATTTATGATACTACAAGAAATATTTTTAACTATTGGGCCCATGGTGACTATGATCTCACAAGAAGGATGTGTATCATCATCAATAGATGAGAAAACATTCTACACCAATTTCCTAAACGTCACAAGTTTGTTCATTTCATAGGTTTAACAATGAGAAGGCCAATAATAGGACACCACTAGAGAGACTTGAGAAGCCACACACTTTCAAGGAAAAATGGAGGTATGTGACTTTATCCATCATATTGAAGAATTTTATAATACCAAATATGACCAAATGAGGTAATTAGATCACCTTTTTGATGGCATAACTGAAAGATGTCTATATTAGGATCAAGCACATTCTAATCTACATCATATATTTTTTTATGATAATAAGGTTAGGGTAAAAATTATTTATAGTGGCATGCAAGCACCTAAACCTCACATTGAATCTTGTGAGACAATATGGAGAAACAAGGAAACATACTAGAGTGCCTTTCGGTACATGAATTCTATGGTACCTTACAAACAAGGGCATGGGTCTGGTATATTCATGAAGAAAGACACATGGGAACTAGGTTTTGGTAGTTATTGAAGGAAAATATGACTTCAACACTCTCTTATTCATCACCAAGGATGGAATTGCACCTCACTCTCCAAGCCATGCATGAAGTAGTTATTGGAAAACCAAGTCCCATGGAAGACCACCTATATAATATCCATCAATAACCTAAGGAACATTTATACTTGTTCATTGAGCCTTTAACACATCTATTTCTTGCACCTACACTAGTTCTTGATGAAGAATGATGTGAAGAGATTCACTTAGGTAAACAAAAGTTTATCTTCCAAATAGATGAACGTGAAGGATATACTTCACTCAACCCCCTAACCAACCATTTAGATGTTTCTACAAGCATTGGTATATAAAATATTAAGGACACAAGTCCTAAAATGAATAACCCTTCAGTAGGAAGAGAACTCTATGGACTATGCAGGTAGATTCATTTACATAGGTTTAAAGATTTTTGCAAGTGGTTTCAGTCAAAAGAATTAGTTTTCAACACTTAATCATTCTCTGGGATTGGTTCAAAGATTTGGTTAAGTTTAAAATCTTCATCAGCAAACATATGAGTACAAAAAGAGACTTGAACCATTGAACCACTTTGTTCAAAGGTTCAACGGGTTCAAGGTTCAACAAGTTCAATGTCTTTGGCAAGAGTTAAGCACTTCATCAAGGTTCAAAGTTCAATCAATTCAATTGGTTCATCAGCTTCAAAACAGTTGGAAAAATCAAGGTGGATTGAACCATTGAACTATTGAACCATTGAACCACTTTGGTTCAAAGGTTCAACAGGTTCAAGGTTCAATGGCAGGTTCAACCAAAGAAACAGTTCAATGGCTCGGTTCAACCAAGTGGTTTAATGCTTTATTTCACTCAGTGTCTTTTGGTTCAACCAAATAGGTCACTCAGTTGGTTCATTCTTTTAGTTCATCCTTTGGTTCAACATCTACAAGTTCAATAATAGGTTCAAAGACATTTTTTCAAAGCTTTGTTTGAATCGTTGAACCAAAACTTGGTTCAACGTCTTGGTTCAATAAACAGGTTCAACATTAGGTTTATTCACTCAGTTCATTCAATTGAACCATTATCTTGAACCATTTTGGTTCAAAGCCTTGGTTCAACTGATTGGTTCAATGAGATGGTTCAACTATTGGTTTAAAGGCAAGTTCATAATGTTTGGTTCAATGCTCAGTTCATCGGCTTGTTTCATCCAATTGAACTATTGGCTTAAACCATTGGCTTGAACCATTTTTGGTTCAACTGATTGGTTCAACATCTTGGTTTAATATAATGGTTCATCACCAAAGTTCAAAGGGGTGGTTTAATGCAAAAGTAAGCTTCTCAAAGGACAATTGCCCTTGCAGAAGAGACTTAATCAATAAAAGCACCCTTCTGAAGGGTCATTTTCAAAGAAGCTCAAAAGGTAATTCTTTTAGATTGTTTAAGGCATTTAAAATTGGCTAAGGCATAGTTATTTTAGATTTTTTTTGAAGGAATTTCTTCAGATAAAAAATATGAAAGAAATCAAACAAGCAAATGTGGGCAAAATTTGAAGACTTGTTTAAAGATTTGGCGAAACAAATAATTTTGCAGACTTTTGTCCATGGGAATTTTTCTCAGGCTTATTATCCACAGGAATTTTCCCCAAACTTTTGTCCATGGGAATTTTCATTAGGGAAATGTCTGCAGGAAACTTTCACATGAGGAAACATTCACAGGAGAAAGCCTGGGGATTTGTCTATGGGAACTACCAAGGCAAAGGGCTGACAAAGGACCCTGAAGGGCAGGTGCCCTTATGGGGGACTCTTGGTGGCCAAAGTAAAAGGCTATTCCAACTCGACATAGGTTATTTCTCAAGGCTTTAAAGGGTAAGTCCAATCTAGAAAATGATGTTGATATCATTGAAGACAATCAAGAAGAATTAGTTGGTGACTCCCACATTGGTTTCTTGAATTACCAGGATGAAATGGGAAGCAAAGGAGAAGCTTCAGATGGATCATATGTAGTGTTTACCAGATCCAAGAACCAATCAGCCTAGTAAGCTAATAAAAAGAAGACAAAGGAACAACCTCAACCAGCAATTACAATTTGCTAAATGTGGGACAACTTTGCCTTTTAAATCAAAAGATGTGGTCACCATCTAAAAGGTAAATACATCTATTTCACCTTCACCTTTTATTCCCAATTCGTAAACCAGCCCACCTCCCATCCCTCCTAAAACTCAAAAAGTTGAAGTACCTTTCTCTGTACCTAGCTCAATTTGGCCATTTGACATAATTGATCATGTCAAATAGATAAAAATATAGATGTCTGAATTTGAATACTTGTAGTCCAATCTAGATCAACTGAATATGCTAGTCTAATATGTTAAAAATCAAACCATCCCTATAGGACAAAAGGCTAAAAAAGTAATTCTTGATTCTCCAAAGAACAAGCCTATTCCAAATAATCTAATCATTACTCCTTCGGCTGCTCCTAGAAAAATAGAACCCTTTTATGTTTCCCTGTTAATCAATGGCCACAAGCTGAGTAACTATATAATAGACTTAGGCGCATTTGACAATGTCATGCCTACTAAAGTCACTGAGTCTCTTGGTCTCACACTAACCAAGACATTTGGGAGATGTTTTTCTATGGAGAATAAGAAAGTACCATTACTAGGGTAAATCAAAGATGTCTAATTTGCATTCATAGCCTTTCCAGACAAGAGGATTAAGATGACTGTCTTGGTGGCTGACGTTCCAGCATCTTATGGCATTTTACTTGGATGAAATTTTTGTAAAGATGTGGGAGGAGAACTGAACATGGATCTATCTGAGGCAAGGATCCCTATCCAAGGCGTGATGAAGAGATTACTCCCTAAAAAAGAAGTAAAGTATGTAGTCACCCAGACATCATCCCCTGAAGCTCAAATCCTTTTTGAATCTATGGGTATGGGTAACTACTTTCTATATATAGATGAAGAAGGGCCCTCCATCTTTGATGAAGGAAATTTTGAAGAAAATGCAGTGTCTGATGAAATTTGGACTCTAGAATTTTGATGGTAGTTATTCCTCTATTGGTTCAGGAGCTGGGATTGTCTTGATATCTCATCAAGGAGATATGTTTCCTTCATCCTATAAATTACAATTTAGCAACACTAACAATACAGTTGAGTATGAATCTCTGTTGCTGGGCATGAAGGCTGCTCAAGAAAGAGGCATCAAGTTCCTTCATGCCAAAGGGGATGTTGAATTAGTGTTTTGTCAAGTGAGAAATCTATATCAGACCAAGAATGAGAGGTTACGCCACTACCATAACCTAGTTTGGGACCAAATTGAAAGATTTGATGCTTTCAACATTTTTGCCATACCTAGAGAGTCTAATGATAGAGATGATGCACTTGCTATTTCAGGAACTCTTTTAATTCCTCATTCATATTTCAAAGAAGTCAAGTATACCATTGAGCTAATCTATAGACTAAGTGTTCTTGAAAATGATGATCATTGACAAATATTCAATGATGATCATCAGATCATTACTCTCTTGAAATGAAAAGACAAATTTTAAAAACTGTATTTTGAAGGCAGCAAATCTCAAAAGTCTGGATCTATTTTTCAATCCAGTTCAGATATAAATGAAGAATTCCTACAACTGAAAGGAAACAAAATTCCCAAAGGCTTCATTTCTCTTTAGAAGCTATTTGACAAGCATGATAGATTCATCAAAGAATAACAAATAGATTCAAATTTCTCTTAGGGATTTGACCAAATAAATTTGACCAACAAAGAAAATCCCAAGATGGTCAACATTGGTAAGTGTTGCACCCTGAAGAAAGATCCAAGTTCACCTCTTTACTTCGTCAATACATTGATGTCTTAGCGTATTCTTATGAAGACCTGAAGTCTCTCAGACTTGATAAAATCTACCAATACATTCCTCTCAACGCTGACTCAATGCCTTATAAGCAGAAATCTAGACAATACAATCCAAAAAATTTAGGTACTATTATGTCTAAGATAAAAAAATGTTAAATCCTAGAATTATCTTAACAATCCATCATTCTACATGGATTGCAAACATAATGCCTGTAAGGAAGAAAAATGTCAAAATTTGCATTTGTGTAGATTTGAAGAATCTGTATCAGTCATCTCTAAAAGACAATTATCCTTTGCCAATCATGGACCAAGTGCTTAAAATAGTAATAGGGTTAGAGATGTTATCAATGCTAGATGGCTTCTTAGGTTATAATCAAGTTGAGGTTGGAGAAGCTGACCAACACAAAATTGCATTCACCACACCTTGGGGTACATTTGCATATAAAAGAATGCATTTTGGCTTAATAAATGCTGGTGCTACCTTTCAGAGAGCTATGGAAATAGCTTTAAAAGATGAAATTGGCAAATTCATAGTTGTATATCTTGATGACTTAACTATCTTTTCAAAGTGTCGATCTGATCATGTATGCCACTTACAACAAGTGCTAGGGCGCTGCTGCCAGAATCGTATTTCCTTGAATCCTAAGAAGTTTGTTTTTGGAGTAATAGAAGGGAAACTCCTTGGACACACTGTGTCTAAAGAAGGCATAAAGATTGACTCAGATAGAGTCAAATCTATTCAAGAGCTGAATTTGCCAACAAGTAAAAATGTTGTTCACTCTTTCTTCAAAAAAATGAATTTCTTACAAAGATTCATCCTTGAATTTGCTGAGAAGATAAGAAGACACATTGTGAACATGATGAAAGGGAAAACTACCTTCAACTGGACTAAAGAAGGCAAATCAGCGTTTCAAGATATTAAGACTACTATTGCTCATTCCCCTACCTTGGTTTGTCTAGATTACCACAGAAATTTCATCATATATAGTTATGCATTTAAACACACTCTTTCAGTGATTCTTGTTCAACAAGACAAGAAAGGTATGGAATCCCTTATCTCTTTCATGATTTTCCCTCTTAAAACCCATGAAATGAAGTATTCAAATATAGAGAAGCATGCCTATGCATTGGTAAAAGCAGTCAAATATTTTCGTTTCTATATTCTAAATTCATATACTACTACCTTAGTTCCTGACACTATAGTCAAGTCTATATTAACTCAACAAGAGTTTGGCACAAAGAGAGGTAATTAGATTGCAAAGATCTAAGAATTTGATCTGGATATCAAACTAACAAAGCTGGACAGAGGTAAAGGCCTTTGTTAATTAATGGCTAACAATAAGCCACAAGATACACACTGTGAAGAAGCTGAAGTGGAAGATATGCCAACTATCCTTTTTGTCTCCACTACCAATGAATGGTACTTAGATATTGCCTATTTTTTGACTTATGGTGAATGTCCTGCTCATTTGCCTTATAAAGAAAAAAGGACTATCAGGTTGAAAGTTGCCATTTTTATCCTTTGGGATAATGGCCTATACAAGAGAAGCATAGATGGAGTATTCCTTCATTGTGTAGACAAAGAACAACAAACCCAACTTTTGAAATCTTTCCATAATCTAGCCTATGGAGGACATTTTTTTGCTCCTGTGACTGGTCACAAAATTCTGCGATCCAAGTATTATTGGCCAACTCTTTTCCAAGATGGACATAAGTGGGTGAAAAAATGTGAACTTTGCCAACAATTTGTTGGAAGACCCAAGTAGGTTGCCCTACCTCTCAAGCTAGTAATCATAGATGAACCTTTCTAGTAATGGGGACTTGATTTTATTAGAATAATAAACCCATCTTCAAGTGTTGGCATGATTATGTCCTTACAACAACTGATTATTTCACCAAGTGGGTAGAAGCAATCCCAACTAAGCATACTACTTTAGAAGTTGTATGCAACTTCCTTAAAGAGAATATCATTTCCAGGTTTTGAGTTCCACTCAAAATTATTACTCATAATGTAGCTTATTTCACCTCTCAAGAGATTACACAATTTTATTTTCATTATGGAATTACATTCTCTCATTCTTCTGATTATTTTCCACAAAGGAATGGACAATGTGAGTCTAGCAATAAGAATTTGGTAACTATTATGAAAAAGCTAGTAGATGATAATCAAAGGACATTGCATAAAGCATTGGTTGATGCTCTATGGGTAGACATGATCACACCAAAAAGAGCAATTGGTATGTCTCCTTTTCAAATTCTTTATGGTATTAATGCTGAGATACCAATCAACTTAGAGTTGCTAGCCTTGAAATTGGCAAAGGCCATTGAAGATTAGACATATGAGAGTTCTCTTGACAAAAGAATCATGTGCCTAACTTAGCTGGAGGAACAGAGAACTATGGTGGTGGATAGAATTGTTGCTCATCAAAGTCTAGTAAACAAACTCTTTCATCAGAAGGCTAGAAATTGTGATTTTCAAATTGGGGATCAAGTCCTGTTGTGGGACAAAAGAAGAGAACCAAAGGGGATGCATGGAAAGTTTGACTCCCTTTGGAGAAAACCATTTGTAATTCATCAGCACATTGGTGAAAATAACTTTCTATTGAAATACAAAGATGGCACACTCTTTTCTCTACCTCACAATGGGCAGCATCTGAAACACTTCAGATCTTGAAGTATCTGATCATTGCCTCTGTATATATGTATATTTGTATAGTTTTAATTCTATTTTGTTTTGTTTATTTTATTTTTGATGCCTTTCATTTTTGAGTAGCATGACTCTGAAGCCCAATGGTACACATGAAGACACTGGAGATTCTAGATTCTACTCTTTTCAATTCATTTTGCAATTGACAAATGTTCCCCAACTGGAGCCAGTTGTTGTCCTCCAAAAATAGCAATCATTTTTGGGACAACATTTGAACTATTTTGGTCTTACAGACCAAAATTGTCTCTTCCATTTCTAGATTTTTTCCTAGACATTCAAATTCCTCAATTTCCAAGCTTCTCAAAAAATCTATGGACTCTTCAGTAGGAAGAGAAGTCTACGGACTATGCAAGCAGGTTCATTTACACAAGCTTAAAGATTTTTGCAAGTGGTTTCAGTCAAAAGAATCAATTTTCAACACTTAATCATTCTCTGAGATTGGTTCAGAGCTTTGGTTTAGTTGAAAATCTTCCTCAAAAAACATCTAAGAACAAAAAGAGACTTGAACCGTTGAACCATTGAACCACTTTGGTTCAAAGGTTCAATGGGTTCTAGGTTCAACAAGTTCAATGTCTTTGGCAAGAGTTAAGCACTTCATCAAGGTTCAAAGTTCAATCACTTCAATTGGTTCATTAGCTTCAAAACACTTGGAAAAATCAAGGCAAATTGAACCATTGAACTATTGAACCATTGAACCACTTTGGTTTAAAGGTTCAACAGGTTCAAGGTTCAATGGTAGGTTTAACCAAAGAAATAGTTCAATGGCTCGGTTCAACCAAGTGATTCAACGCTTTATTTCACTCAGTGTCTTTTAGTTCAACCAAATAGTTCACTGAGTTGGTTCATTCTTTTAGTTCATCCTTTGGTTCAATGTCTACAAGTTCAACAATAGGTTCAAAGACATTTTTTCAAAGCTTTGTTTGAACCATTGAACCAAAACTTGGTTCAACGTCTTGGTTCAATAAACAGGTTCAACAGTAGGTTTATTCGCTTAGTTCATTTGATTAAACCATTGGCTTAAACCATTAGCTTGAACCATTTTGGTTCAAAGGCTTGGTTTAACTGATTGGTTCAATGAGATGGTTCAAAGACAAGTTCATAATGTTTGGTTCAATGCTTAGTTCATCAGCTTGTTTCATCCAATTGAACTATCATCTTGAACCATCAGCTTGAACCATTTTTGGTTCAACTAATTGGTTTAACTGATTAGTTCAACATCTTGGTTCAATAGAATGGTTCATTGCCAAATTTCAAAGGGGTGGTTCAATGCAAAAGGAAGCTTCTCGAAGGACAAGTGCCCTTGCGAAAGACACTTAATCAATAAAAGCACCCTTCTGAAGGGTCATTTTCAAAGAAGCCCAAAAGGTAATTCTTTCAAATTATTTAAGGCATTTAAAATTGGCTAAGGCATAATTCTTTTATATTTTTATTCGAAGGAATTCCTTCGGATAAATAATCTAAAAGAAATCAAAGAAGCAAATGTGGGCAAAATTTGAAGACTTGTTCAAATATTTGGCAAAACAAATAATTTCACAGACTTTTGTCCATGGGAATTTTTCATGGGCTTTTTGTCTGCAAGAATTTCCCCAGACTTTTGTCTATGATAATTTTCCTAAGGGAAATGCCCATGGGAAACTTTCAGAGGAGAAAGCTTAGGAATTTGTCTGTTGGAACTGCTAAGGCAAAGGGCTGCCAAAGGACCCCGAAGGGTAGGTGCCCTTGTAGGGGACTCTCGATGGCCAAATTAAAAGGCTATTCTGACTCAACATAGGTCATTTCTAAGGTTCTAAAAGGGCAAGTCCAATCTAGAAGAATACAAAGCCAAAAGCTGAAAGAAGACCAAGGGGTGATGCACTCGAAGATGTCAAATTCAAGACAGTGAACTAGCCATTGAGAGCACATTGATAGGCATGTAAACGTCAATTTTAAAGCCCATGAAATAGCCATTGATCCCTTGAATTTATAGACCTAAATGCATTTCTAGAATTCAAGACCAAAACCAGTGGAAAGCGGTGAAAGACAAAACAATGAATTAATCCAAGGTCTGATTCAATTAACCAAAAAAGGAGGAATGATGAAGACAAGATCAAGCTGCCAGGTGGACATTGAAAGTTGCAATATTTCAATTGTGTGGCTTGTTTATCTACATTGAGAAGATCAAATAGGTAAAAGGCCCCAAAGTTCCAACTTGTTTTCCTAACATTTCCCAATGCATCATGATGTATTACTATTCCCAAGTCCTTGAAGTGGCTATATAAGGGACATTTTTTATTATAAATGGATCTCTTTTTTGACAATCTAAACGAAACTCTACCCAAATTGAGAAGAATCATTGAGACTTTGTGGTCAGTCTGTTTATCATATTTTGTTACTATAATAAGAAAGCAAGGGAATTTTTAAGACTTTGTGTTGTGATATCTTTATTGTTGAGGAATCTGTTTTGATGTCTTTTTCCTTGATACATTTTTTGTTCCATTAATTTAACAAGCACGATTAGTAAAATTAGTCAGGAAGGTGTCCTGAAGAATCAACTATGGAGAGACTTTGTGCCCCCATAGCTTCCTTTAGTGTGTTTTCTTTTCATTGTTATGTAAAGGACTTTGAGAAGACTTTGTGCCTTCATTGTCCTTCGTATATTACTCTTGAGCATTTTAGGTGGATACTTTGTGGTGTGTCTCAATTTTCTAGTTACCATACCTTCAGTTACATTCTGCTTTTATTTCTAGGAGTATTCTTGTGGCTGGCTGAATAGTTCTTATAAAAAAAGAGGAGTATTGTCTGTCATTCCCTTGAGTTTTTCCTTTATTTTTTACACATCATTTATGAAGAAAGAGAGATGGATGGCTTGTCTTATCCTTGAGTATTATTTTATGTTTATACATATATATAGCTTATCCATAGGGAACCTCCCCATGATGAGAGGAGAGAGCAGTCTCCTTCTGATGTGATAAACTTACACATTTGGATGACTAATCTTCCTACTTTGGTTAATCAGACCTATTTTGGCTGATAGACAAAATATTCAACCAATAGTTTTTGGTGACTCCATTGGGGAAATACCCATTATCCATTTATAGCCTATTCATTCACCTCCACACTAACTAGGAAAAAATGCATAGTTTAAAGCCCCAAGCTTTAACTGAAGAAAAGTTAATTCTTTTCCATTTTTGTTTTATAATCTAGCAGATTTGAGGTATACACAAAGCCAAAGGGATAAAGCTATCATTGATCCTATGTTTGAGCTGGTATAGCAAAGTGATTTTGATCTATTTCCTTCACCATCTCATCTGCAACGAACCAAGAGCTTCCCTCCTACTAAAGCTAGATCTCCACTACCAGATGAAGTATCTACTTTTACTATTGATAAAGATGTGCCTATAATTACCCCTTTGAGATTTGTTATCCCTCCTTTTTAGAATCCTATAATGGAAGTTCAAGGCCCTTAAGATGATGCTTTTGGCCCTCTCAATCTTACTCTACATGAGCTTCCATGCAATTCTAGGAAGAATTTCCCTAAATTCTATGGTGATGAAAAGTTCATCCTGATGAACACATTGCAGCATTTAGTATAGCTTGTGGAGTAATCGGAGTAGAATTTGAAGATGTAGCAATTAGGATTTTTGTTGAAACACTACAAGGTGCTGCTATAGATTAGTTTTACCATTTATAGGCTCAGTCTGTGATTGATTGGAATACTCTTAAAGCTAATTTTGAAGCCATATTCAAACCTATAGAAGATGCACGTACACTTCTAACTCAACTTACACAGATGAAGAAAGAGCCTCATGAGCCTATGAGAGACTTCATAGCTAAATTTGATAAATTGAGAAATAGAATCCCTGTCATTTCTTGACCTATAGCTGAGAATCTCAAATTCTTTTTCATTAATTCTCATCTACCTAAAGTCAATTTTCTCTTGAGACATGATTGTCAAATATATCTCGCTACAGCTCAACTTTTGGCCACTAAAGTAGAAGATGATCTCATCTTAGCAAGGAAAATAAGAAGAGATCCAAATAGAAATAGAGCTTCATCATCTTCTAAATTTGCATCTATAAGCACCATAGATCCAATGGTGTAGAAATTAGCAAATGAGTTCCTTGTTCTTAAGAAGAAAATGGCTCAAGGAATGTCTTCTACTCCTACATACAGAAGGACATTCCCAAATTAGTCATATCAAGGCAATGTTGCCAGGAACCAAGGGCAACAAAATTGCCTTCCTCCCTCACAACGGAAACTTGGCCTAGAAGCTCCTCCAACCAATTTAGCAATGGGACACCTTGAAGCAGAATCAAAATTCTCTTTCCAACTTAAATTGAATCAAGAAAATGATGGTGGTATCATTGAAGACAATCAAGAAGAATCAGCTAGCAACTCCTACATTGGTTTCTTGAATTACCAGGATGAACTCAAATGCAAAGGAGAAGCTTCAGATGGATCATATGTAGTGTATACCAGATCCAAGAACCAATCAGCCTAGCAAGCTGATAAAGAGAAGATAGAGGAACAACCTCAACCAACAATTATAATTGCTAAACATGGGACAACTTTGCCTTTTCAATCAAAACATTTGGTCACCACCCAAAAGGTAAATACATCTATTTCACCTTCTCTTTCTATTCTGAATTTGCAAACTAGCCCACCTCCCATCCCTCCTAAAACTCAAAAAGTTGAAGTACCTTTCTCTATACCTAGCTCAAATCAGCCATTTGACATAATTGATCATGTCAAAAAGACAAAAATAAAGATGTCTAAATATGAATACTTGTAGTCTAATCCAAATCAACTGAATATGTTGGTTCTATATGTTAAAAATCAAACCATACCTATAGGATAAAAGGCTAAAAAATTAATTCCTTATTCTCCAAAGAACACACCTATTGCAAATAATCTAATCATTACCCCTCCACCTGCTCTTGGAAAAATAGAACCCTTCTATGTTTCCTTGTTAATCAATGGCCACAAGCTGAGTAACTGTATAATAGACTCAGGCACTTCTAACAATGTCATGCCTGCTAAAGTCACTGAGTCTCTTGGTCTCACACTAACCAAGACATTTGGGAGATGTTTTTCTATGGAGAATAAACAAGTACCATGGCTGGGGAAAATCAAAGATGTCTAATTTGCATTCATAGCCTTTCCAAACAAGAGGATTAAGATGACTATCTTGGTGGCTAACATTCTAGCATCCTATGGCATTTTGCTTAAACAAAATTTTTGTAAAGACGTGGGAGGAGAACTAAACATAGATCTATCTGAGGCAAGGATCCCTGTCCAAGGCATGATGAAGAGATTACTCTCTAAAAAAGAAGTAAAGTATGTAGTCACCTAGACATCAGCCCCTGAAGCTCAAATCCTTTTCGAATCCATAGGTATTGGTAACTACTTTCTATATACAGATGAAGAAGGGCCCTCCATCTCTGATGAAGGAAAGTTTGAAGAAAAGTAAGTGTCTGTTGAAATTTGGACTTTGGAATTTGATGGTAGTTGCTCCTCTATTGGTTTGGGAGCTAGGATTGTCTTGATATCTCCTCAAGGAGATATGTTTCCTTCATCTTATAAATTACAATTCAGAAACACTAACAATACAACTGAGTATGAATCTTTGTTTTTGGGCATGAAGGCTGCTCAAGAAAGAGGCATCAAGTTTATTCATGCCAAAGTGGATGTTGAATTAGTGGTCTATCAAGTGAGAAATCTATATCAAACCAAGAATGAGAGGTTACGCCACTACCATAACCTAGTTTGGGACCAAATTGAAATATTTGATGCTTTCAACATTTCTACCATACCTAGAGATTATAATGATAGAGATGATGCACTTGTTGTTTTAAGAACTCTTTTACTTCCTCATTCAAATTTCAAAGAAGTCAAGTATACCATTAAGCTAGTCTATAGACCAAGTGTTCCTGACAATGCTGATCATTGACAAATATTCAATGATGATCATCAGATCATTGCTTTTCTGAAATGAAAAAACAATTTTGAACAACTATATTTTGAAGGCAGTAAATCTCAAAAGTTTGAATCTATTTTTGAATCCAGTTTAGATATAAATGAAGAATTCCTACAACTAAAAGGAAACAAAATTCCCAAAGGCTTGGTTTCTCTTGAGAATTTGTTTGACAAGCACGATAGATTCATCAAAGAAAAACAAATGGTTCAAATTTCTCTCAGAGATTTGACCAAATAAATCTGACCAACAAAGAAAATCCCAAGATGGTCAACATTGGTAAGTGATGCACCCCTGAAGAAAGATCCAAGTTCACCTCTTTGCTTCGTCAATACATTGATGTCTTAGCGTATTCTTATGAAGACTTGAAGTCTCTCAGAGCTGATAAAATCTACCATTACATTCCTCTCAAGGCTAACTCAATGCCTTACAAGCGAAAATCCAGACAATAAAATCCAAAAATTTTAGGTACTATTATGTCTGAGATACAAAAAATGTTAAATGCTAGAATTATCTTCCCAATCCATCATTCTACATGGATTGTGAACATAGTGCTTGTAAGGAAGAAAAATGGCAAAATCTGCATTTGTGTAGATTTCAAGAATCTAAATCAGTCATCTCTAAAAAACAATTATCCTCTGCCAATCATGAACCAAGTGCTTCAAATAGTAACAGGATCAGAGATGTTATCAATCTTGGATGGCTTCTCAAGTTATAATCAAGTTAAGATTGGAGAAGCTGACCAACACAAGACCACATTCAGCACACCTTGGGGTACATTTACATATAAAATAATGCCTTTTGGCTTAATAAATGTTGGTGCTACCTTTCAAAGAGCTATGGACATGGCTTTTAAAGATGAGATTGACAAATTCATAGTGGTATATCTTGATGACTTAACTATCTTTTCAAAGCATCGATCTAATCATGTATGGTATATCCTTGAATCCTAAGAAGTTTGTTTTTAGAGTAATAGAAGGGAAACTCCTTGGACACATTGTGTCCAAAGAAGGCATAAATATTGACTTAGATAGTGTCAAATCTATTCAAGAGCTGAATTTGCCAACAAGTAAAAATGTTGTTCACTCTTTCTTTGAAAAAATGAATTTCTTACATAGATTCATCCCTAAATTTGCTAAGAAGACAAGACACATTGTGAAAATGATGAAAGGTAAAACTACCTTTAGGTAGACTAAAGAAGGCAAATCAGGGTTTCAAGATATTAAGACTACTATTGCTCATGCCCCTACCTTGGTTTGTCTAGATTACCATATAAATTTCATCATATATAGCTATGTGTTTGAACACACTCTTTCAGTGATTCTTTTTCAATAGGACAAGGAAGGTATGAAATTCCATATCTCTTTCATGAGTTGCCCTCTCAAAACCCATGAAATGAAGTATTCAAATATAGAGAAGCATGCATATGCATTGGTAAAAGTAGTCAAACATTTCCATTTCTATATTCTAAATTCACATACTACTGCCTTAGTTCCTGACACTACAGTCAAGTCTATATTAACTCAACAGGAGTTGGGCATAAAGAGAGGTAATTAGATTGAAAAGATCCAAGAATTTGATTTGGATATCAAACTGACAAAGCTGGTCAGAGGTAAAGGCCTTTGCTAATTAATGGCTAACAATAAGGCACAAGATACACACTATGAAGAAGCTGAGGTGGAAGATACGCCAACATTCCTTTTTGTCTCCACTACCAATGAATGGTACTCAGATATTGCCTATTTTTTAACTTATGGTGAATATCCTACTCATTTGTCTTACAAAGAAAGGAGGACTATTAGGTTAAAAGCTACCAATTTTGTCCTTTGAGATAATGTCCTATACAAGAGAATCATAGATGGAGTATTCCTTCCCTATGTAGACAAAGAACAACAAACCCAACTTTTGAAATCTTTGAATAATTTGTCCTGTGGAGGACATTTTTTGCTCCTATGACTGCTCACAAAATTTTGTGAGCTAGGTATTACTAGCCAACTCTTTTTCAAGATGCACATAAGTGAGTGAAAAAATATTAATTTTACCAACAATTTGTTGGAAGACCCAAGTTGGCTGCCCTGCCTCTCAAGCAAATAATCATAGAAGAACCTTTCCAACAATGGGAACTTGATTTTATTAGGATAATAAACCCATCTTCAAGTGTTGGACATGATTATGTCCTTACAGCAACTGATTATTTCACCAAGTGGGTAGAAGCAATCCCAACTAAGCATGCTACTTTAGAAGTTGTATGCAACTTCCTTAAAGAGAATATCATTTCCAAGTTTGGAGTTTAACTCAAAATTGTTACTGATAATGCAGCCTATTTCACCTCTTAAGAGATTATGCAATTCTATTTTCATTATGGAATTACACTCTCTCATTCTTTTGATTATTTTTCACAAGGGAATGGACAAGCTGAGTCTAGTAATAAGAATTTGGTAACTATTATCAAAAAGCTAGCAGATGATAATCAAAGGACATGGCATAAAGCATTAGCTGATGCTTTATGGGTAGACATGATCACACCAAAAAGAGCAATTGGTATGTCTCCTTTTCAACTTTTTTACAATATTAATACTGAGATACCCTTCAACTTGGAGTTGCCAGCCTTGAAATTGGCAAAGGCCATTGAAGATCAGACATATGAGAGTTCTCTTGACAAAAGAATCATGTGCCTAACATAGCTAGAGGAATAGAGAACTATGGTGGTGGATAGAATTACTGGTCATCAAAGTCTAGTAAAGAAACTCTTTGATCAAAAGGCCAAAAATCATGATTTCCAGATTGGGGATCAAGTCCTGCTGTGGGACAAAAGAAGAGAACCAAAGGGGATGCATGGAAAGTTTGACTCCTTTTGAAGTGGACCATTTGTAATTCATCAACACATTGGTGAAAATAGCTTTCTATCAAAATACAAAGATTACACACTCTTTTCTCTGACTCACAATGGGTAGCATCTGAAACACTTCAAATCTTGAAGTATCAGATCATTGCCTCTATATATATATGTATATTTTTATAGTTTTAATTATGTTTTGTTTTGTTTATTTTCTTTTTGATGCCTTTCATTTCTAAGTAGCATGACTCTAAATCCTAATGGTACACATGAAGACACTGAAGATTCTGGATTCTACTCATTTTAATTCATTTTTCAATTGATAGAAGTTCCCCAACTGGAGCCAGCTGTTGTCCTCCAAAAATAACAATCATTTTTGGGACAACATTTGAACTATTTTAGTCTTACAGCCCAAAATTGTCTCTTCCATTTCTAAAATTTGTCCTAGACATTCAAATTCCTCATCTTCCAAGCTTCTCAAAAAATATATGGACTCTTCAGTAGAAAGAGAAGTCTACGGACTGTGTAGGCAGGTTCATTTACACATGTTTAAAGATTTTTGCAAGTGGTTTCAATCAAAAGAATCAGTTTTCAACACTTAGTCATTCTCTGACATTGGTTTAGAGATTTGGTTCAGTTGAAAATCTTCATCAGCAAACATCTGAGTACAAAAAGATACTTCAACCATTGAACCACTTTGGTTCAGAGGTTTAATAGGTTCAAGGTTCAAAAAGTTCAACATCTTTGGCAAGAGTTAAGCGCTTCATCAAGGTTTAAAGTTTAATCACTTCAATTGGTTCATCATCTTCATGACACTTAGCCAAATCAAGGTGGCTTGAACCATTGAACCATTGAACCACTTTGGTTCAAAGGTTCAATGGGTTCAAGGTTCAATGGTGGGTTCAACCAAAGGAACAGTTTAATGGCTTGGTTCAACCAAGTAGTTCAATGCTTTATTTCACTCAGTGTCTTTTGGTTCAACCAAATAGTTCACTTAGTTGGTTCATTCTTTTAGTTCATCCTTTGGTTCAATGTCTATAGGTTTAATAGCAAGTTCAAAAACATTTTTTCAAAGCTTTATTTGAACTGTTGAATCAAAACTTGGTTCAATGTCTTGGTTCAATAAACAGGTTCAACAAGTTTATTCACTCGATTCTTTCAATTAAACCATTGGCTTGAACCATTAGCTTAAACCACTTTGGTTTAAAGCCTTGGTTCAATGAGATGGTTCAACTATTGGTTCAAAGACAAGTGCATAATGTTTGGTTTAATGCTTAGTTCATCGGCTTGTTTCATCCAATTGAACTATCAACTTGAACCATTGGCTTGAACTATTTTTGGTTCAACCGATTGGTTCAATTGATTGGTTCATCATCTTGGTTTAATATAATCATTCATTGCCAAAGTTCAAAGGGGTGGTTCAATGTAAAAGGAAGCTTCTCAAAGGACAAGTGCCCTTGCAGAAGATAATCAATAAAAGCACCCTTCTGAAGGGTTGTTTTCAAAAAAGCTCAAAAAATTATTCTTTCAGATTGTTTAAGGCATTTAAAATTGGCTAAGGCATAATTATTTCATATTTTTGTTCGAAGGAATCCCTTCAGATAAAAAATATGAAAGAAATCAAAGAAGCAAATGTGGGTGAAATTCGAAGACTTGTTCAAAGATTTGGTGAAATAAATAATTTTGCAGACTTTTGTCCGTGAGAATTTTCCACGGGCTTTTTGTCTGCAAGAATTTTCCCCAGACTTTTGTCTATGGGAATTTTCCCCAGGGAAATGTCTGTGAGAAACTTTCACGTGAGGAAACATTCACAAGATAAAGCCTGGGGATTTGTTTGCGGGAACTGCCAAGGCAAAGGGTTGCCAAAGGACCCTGAAGGGCAGGTGCCCTTACAAGGGACTCTCAATGGCCAAAGTAAAAGGCTATTTTGAATTGACACAAGTCATTTCTCAAGTCCCAAAAGGGTAAGTTGAATTTGGAAGAATACAAAGCCAAAATATAAAAGAAGACCAAGGGGTGATGCGCCTGAACATTTCAAATTCAAGATAGTGAACTAGCCATTAAGAGCACATTCACGGGCATGTAAATGTCAATTTTAAAGCCCATGAAATAGTCGTTGATCCTTTGAATTTATAGACCTGAATGCATTCCTAGAATTCAAGACCAAAACTAGTTGAAAGTGATGAAAGACAAAACAATGAATGAATCCAAGGTCTGATTCAATTAACCAAAAAAGGAGGAATGATGAAGACAAGATCAAGCCCCCAGGTGGACATTGAAATTTTCAATCTTTCAATTGTGTGGCTTGTTTATCTACATTGAGAAGATCAAATGGGTAAAAGGACCCAAAGTTCTAGCTTCTCTTCCTAACATTTCCCAATGCATCATGATGTACTACTATTCCTGAGTCCTTCTTGAAGTGGCTATATAAGGGACTTTCTTTCATTATAAATGGATCTCTTTTTTGACAATCTGAATGAAACTCTACCCAAATTGAGAGGCATCATCGAGACTTTGTGGTCAGTTTGTTTATCATATTTTGTTACTAGAATAAGAAAGCAAAGGACTTTTTCAGACTTTGTGCTATGATATTTTTGTTGTTGAGGAATCTATTCTGATGTCTTTTTCCTTGATACATTTTATGTTCCATTAATTTAACAAGAAGGATTAGTAAAATTAGTCATGAAGGTGTCCTAAAGAATCAACTGTGGAGAGACTTTGTGCCCCCATAGCTACCTTCAGTGTGTTTTCTTTTCATTGCTATGTAAAGGACTTTGAGAAGACTTTGTGCCTTCATTGTCCTTTGTATATTACTCTTGAGCATTTCAAGTGGAGACTTTATGTTGTGTCTTGATTTTCTTGTTACCATACCTTTAATTACATTCTACTTTTATTTATATGAGTATTCTTGTGGTTGGTTGAATAGTTCTTCTAAAAAAATAGGAGTACTGTATGTCATTCCCTTGAGTTTTTTCTTTTTTTGTAGACATCATCTCTGAAGAAAGAGAGATGGATGGCTTGTCCTATCCTTGAGTACTATTTTCTATTTATACATATATATAGCTTATCCATAGGGAACCTCCCCTTGATGAGAGGAGAGAGCAGTCTCCTTCTGATGTGATAAACTTACACATTTGGATGACTAATCTTCCTACTTTGGCTAATCAGACCTATTTTGTTTATCAGTATGCTAATAGACAAAATATTCAACCAACAATTTTTAGAAACTCCATTGGGGAAATACCCATTATCCATTTATAGCCTATTCATTCACCTCCACACTAACTGGAAAATAATGCATAGTTTAAAGCCCCAAGCTTTAACTGAAGCAAAGTCAATTCTTTTCCATTTTTGTTTTACAATCTGGCAAATTCTAGGTATACATGAAGCCAAAGGGCTAAAGGTATCATTGATCCTATGTTTGAGCTAGTACAACAAAGTGATTTTGATTTATTTCCTTCACCATCTCATCTCCAACAAACTAAGAGTTTCCCTCCTACTAAAGCCAGATCTCCACTACCAGACAAAGTATCTACTTCTATTATTGATAAAGCTATGCCTATAATTACCCATTTGAGATTTGTTATCCCTCCTTTTTAGAATCCTATAATGGTAGTTCAAGGCCCTTGGGATAATGCTTTTGGCCCTCTCAATCTTACTCCTCCTCTACATGAGCTTTCACGTAGTTCTAAGAAGAATTTCCCTAAATTCTATGGTGATGGGAAAGTTCATCCTGATGAACACATTGTAGCATTCAGTATAGCTTATGGAGTAATCAGAGTAGAATTTGAAGATGTAGCAGTCAGACTTTTTGTTGAAACACTACAAGGTGCTACTGTAAATTGGTTTTACCATTTATAAGCTCGATCTGTGATTGATTAGAATACTCTTAAAGCTAAGTTTGAATGCAGATTCAAACCTACAGAAGATGCTCATACACTTCTAACTCAACTTACACAAATGAAGAAAGAGCCTCATGAGCCTATGAGAGACTTCATAGCTAAATTTGATAAATTGAGAAACAAAATACATGTCATTGCTTGACCTACAACTGAGAATCTCAAATGCTTTTTCATTAATTCTCAGCTACTTGAAGTTAGTTTTCTCTTGAGACGTGATGGTCAAATAGATCTCACTGCAGCTCAAATTTTGGCCACTAAAGTAGAAGATGATCTCATCATAACAAGAAAAATAAGAAGAGATCCAAATAGAAATAGAACTTCATCATGTTCTAAATTTGCATCTATAAGCACCACAGATCTAATGGTGCAGAAATTAGCAAATGAGTTGCTTGCTCTTAAGAAGGAAATGGCTAAAGGAATGTTTTCTACTCCTACATATAGAAGGACATTCCCAAACCAGTCATATCAGGGCAATGTTGCCAAGAACCAAGAGCAACAAAATCTCCTTCCTCCCCCACAAGGGAAACTTGCCTTGGAAGCTCCTCCAACTAATTCAGCAATGGGATACCTTAAAAAAGAATCAAAATTCTCTTTCTAGCCTGAATTGAATCAAGAAAATGATGTTGATATCATTGAAGACAATCAAGAAGAATTAGCTAGCAACTCCCACATTGGTTTCTTGAATTACCAAGATGAACTCGAAAGCAAAGGAGAAGCTTCAGATGGATCATATCCAATGTTTACCAGATCCAAGAACCAATCAGCCTAACAAGCTAATAAAGAGAAGATAGAGGAACAACCTCAACTAGCAATTACAATTGCTAAATGTGGGACAGCTCTGCCTTTTCAATCAAAAGATCTGGTCACCACCCAAAAGGTAAATACATCTATTTTGCCTTCACCTTCTATTCCCAATTTGTAAACCAACCCACCTCCCATCCCTCCTAAAACTCAAAAAGTTGAATTACCTTTCTCTATACCTAGCTCAATTCATCCATTTGACATAATTGATCATGTCAAAAAGACAAAAATAAAGATGTCTAAATTTGAATACTTGTAGTCCAATCCGAATCAACTGAATATGTTGGTTCAATATGTTAAAAATTAAACTATCCATGTAGGACAAAAGGCTAAAAAAGTAATTCTTGATTCTCCAAAAAACACACCTGTTCCAAATAATCTAATCATTACTCCTCCAGCTGCTCTTGGAAAAATAGAACCCTTCTATGTTTCCCTATTAATCAATGGCCACAAGCTGAGTAAATGTATAATAGACTTAGGTGCATCTGACATTGTCATGCCTACTAAAGTCACTGAGTCTCTTGGTGTCACACTGACGAAGACATTTGGGAGATGTTTTTCTATGAAGAATAAGCAAGTACCATTATTGGGGCAAATCAAAGATGTCCAATTTGCATTCACAGCCTTTCCAGACAAGAGGATTAAGATGACTATCTTGGTGGCTAATGTTCCAGCATCCTATGGCATTTTGCTTGGACTAAATTTTTGTAAAGATGTGGGAGGAGAACTAAACATGGATCTATTTGAGGCAAGGATCCCTGTCCAAGGCGTGATGAAGAGATTACTCCCTAAAAAGGAAGCAAAGTATGTATTCACCCAGACATCAGCCCCTGAAGCTCAAATCCTTTTTGAATCCGCAGGTATGGGTAACTACTTCCTATATACAAATGAAGAAGGGCCCTCCATCTCTGATGAGGAAAGTCTAAAGAAAAGTTAGTGTTTGATGAAATTTAGACTCTATAATTTGATGGTAGTTGTTTCTCTACTAGTTCAAGAGCTAGGATTGTCTTGATATCTCCTCAGGGAGATATGTTTCCTTCATCCTATAAATTACAATTCAATAACACTAAAAATACAATTGAGTATGAATATTTGTTGCTGGGCATGAAGGCTATTCAAGAAAGAGGCATCAGGTTTCTTCATGCCAAAGGGGATGCTAAATTAGTGGTCTGTCAAGTGATAAATCTATGTTAGACTAAGAATGAGAGGTTACACCACGATTGTAGCTTGGTTTGGGACCAAATTCAAAGCTTTGATGCTTTCAACAT
Source organism: Torreya grandis (assembly GCA_037957365.1). Classification (NCBI taxonomy): domain Eukaryota; kingdom Viridiplantae; phylum Streptophyta; class Pinopsida; order Cupressales; family Taxaceae; genus Torreya; species Torreya grandis. The sequence goes on along the minus strand of JARHVA010004796.1, from coordinate 853,596 downwards.
TTCTATCATATCTAGAGAGTCTAATGATAGAGCTGATGCACTTGCTATTTTAGGAACTCTTTTAATTCCTCATTTAGATTTCAAAGAAGTCAAGTATACCATTGAGCTGGTCTATAGACCAAGTGTTCCTGACAATGTTGATCATTGACAAATATTCAATGATGATCATCAGATCATTACTTTCTTGGAATGAAAAGACAATTTTGAATAGCTATATTTTGAAGGCAGTGAATCTTAGAAGTCTGAATCTATTTCTGAATCTAGTTTAGACATAAATGAAAAATTACTACAATTGAAAGGAAACAAAATTTCCAAAGGCCTAGTTTCTCTTGAGAAGCTATTTGGCAAGCATGATAGATTCATTAAAGAACAACAAATAGATTCAAATTTCTCTCAGGGATCTGACCAACAAAGAAAATCCCAAGATGGTCAACATTGGTAAGTGTTACACCCCTGAAGAAAGATCCAAGTTCACCTCTTTGCTTGGTCAATACATTGATATCTTAGCATATATTATGAAGACCTGAAGTCTCTTAGACCTAATAAAATCTGCCATTACATTCCTCTCAAGGCTGACTCAATGCCCTATAAGCAAAAATCCAGACAATACAATCCAAAAATTCAAGTACTATTATGTCTGAGATACAGAAAATGTTAAATGCTAGAATTATCTTCCCGATCCATCATTCTACATGGATTGTTAACATAGTGCTTGTAAGAAATAAAAATGGCAAAATATGCATTTGTGTGGATTTCAATCATCTTTGAAAGACAATTATCCTCTGCCAATCATGGACCAAGTGATTTAAATAGTAACAGGGTCAGAGATGTTATCAATGTTGGATGGCTTCTTAGGTTATAATCAAGTTGAGGTTGGAGACGCTGACCAACACAAGACTACATTCAACACACCTTGGGGTACATTTACATATAAAATAATGTGTTTTTGTTTAATAAATGCTGGTGCTACCTTTCAAAGAGCTATGGGCATGGCTTTCAAAGATGAGATTGGCAAATTCATAGTGGTATATCTTGATGACTTAACTATCTTTTCAAAGCGTCAATCTGATCATGTACACCACTTACAACAAGTGCTGGAGCACTACCGCTAGAATGGTATTTTCTTGAATCCTAAAAGTCTATTTTTGGAGTAACAGAAGGGAAACTCCTTGGACACATTGTGTCCAAAGAAGGCATAAATATTGACTTAGACAAAGTCAAATCTATTTAAGAGTTGAATTTGCCTACAAGTAAAAATGTTGTTCACTCTTTCTTCAAAAAAATGAATTTCTTACAGAGATTCATCCCTAAATTCATTGAGAAGACAAGACACATTGTGAACATGATGAAAGGGAAAACTACCTTCAACTAGACTAAAGAAGGTAAATCAGCATTTCAAGATATTAAGACTGCCATTACTCACACCCCTACTTTGGTTTGTTTAGATTACCAAAGAAATTTCATCATATATAGGTATGCATATGAACACACTCTTTCAATGATTCTTGTTTAACAAGATAAGGAAGGTATGGAATCCCCCATCTCTTTCATGAGTTGCCCTCTCAAAACCCATGAAATGAAGTATTCAAATATATAGAAGCACACCTATGCATTGGTAAAAGTAGTCAAACATTTTCGTTTCTATATTCTGAATTCACATACTACTGCCTTAGTTCCTGACACTATAGTCAAGTCTATATTAACTCAATAGGATTTTGGCACAAAGAGAGGTAATTAGATTGAAAAGATCCAAGAATTTGATTTGGATATCAAACTGACAAAGCTGGTTAGAGGTAAAGGCCTTTGCTAATTAATGGCTGACAATAAGGTACAAGATACACACTATGAAGAAGTTGAAGTGGAAGATACGCCAACAGTCCTTTTTGTCTCCACTACCAATGAATGGTACTTAGATATTGCCTATTTTTTAACTTATGGTGAATGTCTTGCTCATTTATCTTATAAAGAAAGGAGGACTATTAGGTTGAAAGCTGCCAATTTTGTCCTTTGGGATAATGGCCTATATAAGAGAAGCATAGATGGAGTATTCCTTCACTGTGTAGACAAAGAACAACAAGCCCAACTTTTGAAATCTTTCCATAATTTATCCAGTGGAGGACATTTTTCTACTCCTGTGACTGCTCATAAAATTCTGTGAGCTAGCTATTACTGGCCAACTCTTTTTCAAGATGCACATAAGTGGGTGAAAAAATGTGAATTTTGCCAACAATTTGTTGGAAGACCCAAGTTAGTTGCCCTGCCTCTCAAGCTAGTACTCATATAGGAACCTTTCCAGCAATGGGGACTTGATTTTATTAGGACAATAAACCCATCTTCAAGTGTTGGAGATGATTATGTCCTTAAAACAACTGCTTATTTCACCAAGTGGGTAGAAGCAATCCCAACTAAGTATGCTACTTTAGAAGTTGTATGCAACTTCCTTAAAGAGAATATCATTTCCAAGTTTGGAGTTCCATTCAAAATTGTTATTGATAATGTAGCCTATTTCACCTCTTAAGAGGTTACGCAATTCTATTTTCATTATATAATTACACTCTCTCATTCTTCTAATTATTTTCCACAAGGGAATGGATAAGTTGAGTCCAGCAATAAGAATTTGGTAACTATTATCAAAATGCTAGCATATGATAATCAAAGGACATGGCATAAAGCATTGGTTGATGCTCTATGGGTAAATAGGATCATAACAAAAAGGGAAATTGGTATGTCTCCTTTTCAACTTCTTTACCGTATTAATGCTGAAACACCAATCACCTTAGAGTTGCCAGCCTTGAAATTGGCAAAGGCCATTGAAAATCAGACATATGAGAGTTCTCTTGACAAAAGGATCATGTGTCTGACTTAGCTAGAGGAATAGAGAACCATGGTGGTGGATAGAATTACTACTCATCAAAGTCTAGTAAAGAAACTCTTTGATTAGAAGGCCAGAAATCATGATTTCTAGATTGGGGATCAAGTCTTGCTGTGGGACAAAAGAAGAGAACCAAAGGGGATGCATGGAAAGTTTGACTCCCTTTAGAGAGGACCATTTATAATTCATCAACACATTGGTGAAAATTGCTTTCTATTGAAATACAATGATGTCATACTCTTTTCTCTACCTCATAATGGGCAGCATCTGAAACACTTCAAATCTTGAAGTATCAGATCATTACCTCTGTATATATGTATATTTGTACAATTTTAATTCTTTTTTATTTTGTTTATTTTTTTTATGCCTTTCATTTCTAGGTAGCATGACTCTAAAACCTAATGGTACACATGAAGACACTATAGATTCTAGATTCTACTCCTTTCAATTCATTTTGCAATTGACAAAAGTTCCCTAACTAGAGGTAGCTGTTGTCCTCCAAAAATAACAGTCATTTCTAGGACAACATTTGAACTATTTTGGTCTTATAGACCAAAATTGTCTCTTCCATTTCCATAAGTTGTCTTAGACATTCAAATCCCTCATTTTCCAAGCTTCTCAAAAAATATATGGACTCCTTAGTAGGAAGAGAAGTCTACAGACTGTGCAGGCAGGTTCATTTACACAAGTTTAAAGATTTTTGCAAGCGGTTTTAGTCAAAGAATCAATTCTCAACACTTAATCATTCTCCAAGATTGGTTCAGAGCTTTGGTTTAGTTAAAAATCTTCATTAGAAAACATCTGAGTATAAAAAGAGACTTGAACCATTAAACCATTAGACCACTTTGGTTCAAAGTTTCAATGGGTTCAAGGTTCAATAAGTTCAATGTCTTTGGCAAGAGTTAAGCACTTCATCAAAGTTCAAAATTCAATCACTTCAATTGGTTCATCAGCTTCAAGACACTTGGCCAAATCAAGGTGGCTTAAACCATTGAATCATTGAACCATTGAACCACTTTGGTTCAAAGGTTTAACGGGTTCAAGGTTCAATGGTAGGTTCAACCAAAGGAACATTTTAATGGCTCAGTTCAACCAAGCAGTTCAACGCTTTATTTCACTCATTGTCTTTTGGTTCAACCAAATAGTTCACTCAGTTGGTTCATTATTTTAGTTCATCCTTTGGTTCAACATCTACAGATTCAACAATCGGTTCAAAGACAGTTTTTCAAAGCTTTGTTTGAACCATTGAACCAAAACTTGGTTCAACGTCTTGGTTTAATGAACAAGTTCAACAACAGGTTTATTCACTTGGTTCATTCAATTATACCATTGGCATGAACCATTTTGGTTTAAATCCTTGGTTTAACCAATTGGTTCAATGAGATGGTTTAACTATTGGTTTAAAGGCAAGTTCATAATGTTTCGTTCAATGCTTAGTTTCTCAGCTTATTTCATCTAATTGAACTATCAGCTTGAACCATTGGCTTGAACCATTTTTGGTTCAACTGATTGGTTCAACGGAATGGTTCATCACCAAAGTTCAAAGGGGCGGTTCAATGCAAAAAGAAGTTCTCAAAGGATAAGTGCCCTTGCAGAAGAGAATCAATAAAAGCACCCTTCTGAAGGGTCATTTTCGAAGAAGCCTGAAAGGTAATTCTTTCAGATTGTTTAAGGCATCTAAAATTGGCTAAGGCATAATTATTTTGGATTTTTGTCTGAAAGAATTCCTTTGGATAAAAAATATGAAAGAAATCAAAAAATCAAATGTGGGCAAAATCCAAAGACTTGTTCAAAGATTTGGTGAAACAAATAATTCTGCAGACTTTTACCCGCGAGAATTTTCCCCAGGCTTTTTGTCTATGGGAATTTTCCCCAAAGTTTTGACCGTAAGAATTTTCCCTAGGGAAATGTTTGCAAGAAACTATTGCGTGAGGAAACGTTCACGAGATAAAGCCCAGGGATTTTTTTGTGGGAACTGCCAAGGCAAATTGCTGCCAAAGGACCTCAAAGGGCAGGTGCCCTTGCGTGGGACTCTCTGTGGCCAAAGTTAAAGGCTATTTCAACTTGACATAGGTCATTTCTCAAGGCCTAAAAGGGAAAGTCCAATATAGAAGAATACAAAGCCAAAAGCTGAAAGAAGACCAAGGGGTGATGCACTTGAAGAAGTCAAATTCAAGATAGTGAACTAGACATTGAGAGCACATTGGGGGGCATGTAAACATCAATTTTAAATCCCATGAAATAGTTGTTGATCCTTTGAATTTATAGACCTAAATGCATTCTCAGAATTCAAGACCAAAACTAGCTAAAAGCGAGGAAAGATAGAACAATGAATGAATCCAAGGTCTAATTCAATTAACCAAAAAAGGAGGAATGATGAAGACAAGATCAAGTCACCAGGTGGACATTGAAAGTTGCAATCTTTCAATTGTGAGGTTTGTTTATCTACATTAAGAAGATCAAATGGGTAAAAGGCCCCAAAGTTCCAGCTTGTCTTCCTAACATTTCCCAATGCATCATGATGTATTACTATTCTTGAGTCCTTCTTGAAGTGGCTATATAAGGGACTTTCTTTCATTGTAAATGGATCTCTTTTTTGACAATCTAAATGAAACTCTGCCCAAATTGAGAGGCATCATTGAGACTTTTTGCTTAGTTTGTTTATCATATTTTGTTACTGGAATAAGAAAGCAAGGGACTTTTTCAGACTTTGTGTTATGATATCTTTATTGTTTAGGAATCTGTTCTGATGTCTTTTTCCTTGATACATTTTCTATTCCATTAATTTAACAAGCAAGATTAGTAAAATTAGTCAGGAAGGTGTCTTGAAGAATCAACTGTGGAGAGACTTTGTGCCCCCAGAGCTGCCTTCAGTGTGTTTTCTTTTCATTGCTATGTAAAGGACTTTGAGAAGACTTTGTGCCTTGATTGTCCTTCGTATATTACTCTTGAGCATTTTAGGTGGAGACTTTGTGCTGTGTCTCAATTTGTTGGTTACCATACCTTCAGTTACATTCTACTTTTATTTCCAGGAGTATTCTTGTGGCTGGCTGAATAGTCTTTTTGATAAAAGAGGAGTAATATCTATCATTCCCTTGAGTTTTTCCTTTGTTTTATACACATGATCTCTAAAGAAAGAGAGATGGATGGCTTATCCTATCCTTGAGTATTATTTTTTGTTTATATATATATATATAGCTTATCCATAGGGAACCTCCCCTTGATGAAAGGAGAGAGCAGTTTCCTTCTGATGTGATAAACTTACACATTTAGATGACTAATCTTCCTACTTTGGCTAATCAAACCTATTTTGTTTATCATTACACTGATAGACAAAATATTCAACCAACAGTTGACATATATTATTGTGCCCTTTAAATTGAAAAAATCTCTAACAATATTATCGTGCATAACAACTAAAGCCTTTAAGGACTTCATTTAAAAGTTCCTCCAAGTCTATTTAGATGATTAAATGGTGTATGGTTTGTTGAAGTACCATTATGATAATCTCAAACTCATGTTTGAGCATTGCCAAGTATTGCAAATATATTTAAAATTAAATAAGTACATGTTTATGACACATTTTTGTGTGCTCCTAGGGCATATTATTTGTAAGGAGGGACTCCTGGTGGACCCAATGAAGGTATCTGTGATCCTTTACCTACCAACACCGAAGACTCAGCATGAGGTGTGCAGATTTTTGAGGCACATGGGTTATTATATAAAGTTCATTCATAATTATGCCAAGATTTCCACACCCCTAGAAGAACTTTTAAAGCATAATGAGCAGTTGATATGGATTAGTTATTGTAAGTAATATTTTGAAGAAATCAAGGAAAAGTTAGTCACTACTCTTATTCTATAATTCCATTATTATACAAAGTCATTTCAAGTCCATGTTGATGCATATAATATGGTGGTTGGCATGATTCTTGCATAACTAGGTGAAGGTCACTTAGATCACCTAATTTACTTTGCAAGTAGGAAACTAAAACCATATAAAATAAAATATACCACTATAGAGAAAAATGATTTATCTATGGTTTATGCTTTGTAAAATTGTAGGTAGTACATTTTATCAATTCCCTTGATATTTTATAAAAATCATGAGGCCTTCAAGTACCTTGTCAATAAGCTAGTACTACATGGGAATATTTTTTATAGGATTGTGTTGTTCCAAGAATTCCAATTTTTGGTAATGGTGAAACTTGGGAAGGCTAACTCTAGACTTGACCATCTATCCTAGACTAAGAATAGATAACCCCCATGTGCCATAGAGGATGATCTTATTGACATATTTCTCTTCCAATTTGCATGGGCACTTGAAGAAATGGAAGATATTGTAGCTTTTTAAACACTAGCTCCACACTCAAATCTCTCACTTTGTAGGAGAAAAAGTAACTTGCAGTTTGCACTACACCCTTTCAACTCATAGTAGGTTATGTTTAAAAAATTGATCATGATGATGTGTTTAATCATTATGTAATGTAACATGAGTACCTTTAGGTACTTAATGAAGTTCATGAAGGTATTATAGGTAGACATTATGTTGGATAGGCTATCACGTGCAAGGTTCTTCTAGTTGGAATTTTGTGGCTAACTATATTCCAAGATGACAAGGCATATGTTAGGCAATGTGACATCTACCAGCATGTAGGTAAACCTAATAGAAGAGATGCTATGACTTTCTGACCCATCCCTTCTCAAAAAACTTTTAAAAAGTGGGATATTGATTTTTTGGAGCCCATCACACCAGTATGATGATGAATTAGTTCTCAATACATCATTGTAACAACCATCTAACTTACATGTTAGGATAAATTAGAATCAAAAAAGGAGTATAACATAACTACTTCTATTCAATTAATTTATGAGAACATCATAACATGGTTTGGGTGTCTCCTAAGTTTCACTAGTGATCGAGGAACCTAATTTTTGAATGAAATGATTCATATCTTGCTAGCCAAGTTTATGATCATGCACCATAAGATAACACCATACCACTCATAAGCCAATGGAAATAATGAATCTTTTAATAAGATCTTAGGTACCACTTTAATGAATATTTGTAATGTTGGCTACATTAACTAAGAGTATAGGGTGTCTACAGTACTTTGGGCCTACTAAACTACCTACAAGTGCCTAAACAAAATCATGCCATTCTACTTGGTGTATGGCAAGGAAGCAATGATGCCAGTAGATTTCTTAGTGCCATCCCTCTATATCACATGCATAAGATAAATAGATGATGAAGCATCCTTGAAATCACACTTGGATGTTTTAATGTAATTAGATGAGACCTAGTTCTTTGCTCATTGGAGTTAGGATGTAGAGAAATGCAATAAGTAGGTAGGGCATGATCACCATATCAAGAATAAAGTATTTTTTCCATGAATTAAGGTCTTATTGTATGATTCTAAGTTCATTCACCACCTTGAAAAGCTCCACATCTACTGGGATGATCCATTTATAATACATAGCATTCGACCTATTGGGGCATGTCAATTACAATGAATGGATGGTCAGTTCCTCCCAAGGTAGTATAATATAGTTGGATTTAGTCATATTTCATTTTAGAATAGTTAAACTTATGTAATCAATAAATATTATGCCATTATATTAGGATTTAATTATTTCAATAAAAGCATTGTCTTTATTGTGTGTAACTCTTCTTTATTGTAATTTTGTTCTATGTTATTTTTGTTTTCATGAAGGACCATGAACCATTTGAGTGTGGGGTAAAGTCATATATGAAAGGGTAAAATTAAAAAGTGTGCAAGTTATCTAGGTGCATAATATATATGGGTGTGCAAGCCTTAAATGTGCATGATTTATTAAGGGCACATAAGTCATTTAAGGCACTGAGGTGTATGGTTCCCACCATATGATATAAATTTAAAATACAATAGCTATCTTACACCACATCAGAAGGGTGAGATGTAACTATCACCCAATTCCAAGTAAGGTATGAGAAGTGATGTGCCATTAATGTGATGATGTTAGTTATGGCAAGAAACATGCCAATGGCATGATGGGACAAAACCATTAAGGAATTAATTTCAAAAGGTAAAGATCAAAATATGATGAATGTTAAACTATTTACATATATGTTATCAAGTGATGGGGAAGAAGAAGTAATTAATGAGGGTAAACCCCCCTTGGATCCTATAAATATGTAGGTTAAATTCATTTCAATCTTTACATTACATTGATTATCAAATTACCAAGAGCTAAGAATGAATGATGAACTAGATCCAAAGAGAAAGTGACCACATTAGAGCCAAACTAATCAAATCTTGAGTGGAGCAGAGTTTTTATACCCTTGGCAAGACACGTAGGTTGTTACCAAGTCAAGGAGAGAGTTTTTAGGTTCAATTTGATGGGAAATAGTGGTAATTTTTTTAAGTTTCAAGTTATAGGTCCACCATTAATGAAGTGCTTAAACTCAAAAAAAAAAAAATTATCTACAACCACATATTCATTTGGGAATGTGGGATTACTATGCATTAACCTTCAAGATCCTTGAAGGGTAATGAGGCCTAAGAAAAAGGCTAGGAACTTGAAAAATTACCAACTATATTGAAAGAAGAAGATGTGAGTAGAGGATATTAGGTTCCCATTAGGGAAGAGACTCTATAGGAATAAGAGAAGCACCCAAGAGAACAAGTAGAAAGCATGAAAGGAGAAGTGGGAAAAGGTGTGGTAGTATAAAAGTAAAAAATGGTAAGGAGAAGAAAGTAGACATAAACATTGATAGTGCAAAAGGCCCAAGCATCTCCACCTCCATATCTATTAATAATAGAGATGAAATACCTAAATTTAGTATTGTATATAGATAATTAGGTCTCAAAATTCTCAACAACCTTAATTTTTTATTACAACCATTGCCAATTAGGAAATGAGGTCAAGCTCCAAAATGACTACCAGGTTAAGACCACCAACACAAGGAACTAAGTGGTCTATGATTTAATAATAAAAAACTAGATGAACACCATATGACTCTTACAAATCTTTGAATTACCATATTTTGGTAAACCTATAAAGATAGTATAGTTCCTCCTCTTGTGTATTCATGCATACTATATCTACTTTACTAGGTGTATCATGAATATCACCCTTGAGAGAATTAATAAATTTATGGAGCTACAGTGCTCAAGTTTGAGTGTGATCGATGACTTGTTCAACATGGAAGAGATATAAAAGAATACCATGATGTTGATATATCAAAAGTAGGGGCACATAATGTACATTAAGAACTTACAATATACTACCATCTAAGTAATGATGTGGATAATTTCCACCAAGATTGGAGGGATTAATCATTGGAAGGAGGTGGACATGGCACACTTTATATTGTTCACCAATTCTCATAGGGACTAAAGTACAATTGGGCCCTATACTTTGTCCAAAAAATAATTTAATATGTAGAGAGGGCCCATAAAATTCCCAAGTATAGGTTCCTTTCATGACTAATCCTCCTATTAATGGTCTTTGATGAGACCAAAGTTCTAGATTATAATTTGGGTATATTGAAGTAGGTGTACCCTCGTACTGACAAGTCCCCCACTAAGAACTATGAGGCATTTACTTTTCCCCCATAATATCACCCCCTCATACAAGATAAATATGATGTATTGTTTTGATGGGATGAAGGTGTAATTCAAAAATGAGTGGCACATTCTGAAGGACTTGCCCCCTAGCTACAAAATAGGCACAATTTGTTGTAAAGTAAAATTTCTCCCTCACATGGATCCACATGAATCCATCTAGAGAGCTTTTAGCATGGCTCAAGCTACCCTATACCTTCTCCCTGTGATAACTCATAGACTCCATGAATCAGATATATTATACACAATCTATCATTTTTTAGGGTAAAATGATAGACATAGATCTTCACACCCTCTGAAAACTTTATGTATATCTAGGAAAGAAGGCCTATGTGGAGAGGTTTAAGATGGAATTGATCGATATACAGGTCAAGAATAATTTGATCAGGGAGAAAGTTCACAAGTTATTATACATGATACACCCTTTAAGAACCCACATGGTGGAGATAATAAGGCAATACTCACCTAAGTGTTCCAGCTAAAGAAGAAACAACAAATAGATGTGGGTGCAAGTTCAAGTAGGTAACATGACCCCCAAAAGAGGCAAAGGATGGTAGAGGCATAACCCTCTAGACCAATTTATTCTCATTCCTCTGTGCCTCCTCCACCCCAACCTCACCCTTCACCTTCACTACCTCATCCTTCTCCATCTCTTCCCCATACTTCTTTATCACATTCTCAGTCTATGCCTCCACACTCACCAATACCTAACCCTTCATCCCCTTAGCCTAATCTTCCCCTTTCTCCTCCACCTTCTCCACCTCTACCTCCACCTTCTCCACCTTCACCTTCTCCACCCACACCACCATATCACCTGAGTACCACTACTAAAATATGTACCGCATAATAACCTCCAAGACAAGTACCCCAACAAGAATCTCCTCAAGTGAAAATTTATATCTCAAGATCAGATTTTGAGAAAACTCCCTCCCTAGTATAGGAGAAGGCTACATCTGATGATTCCTTACGTGATATTGAATAAGGTATAATGTGGAGGAATATGGTGAGGAAGATAGTGAGATGTCCACTTGTGGCCATGAGGAGGCTAATATTGAACACAACCTCAATAAGGGGAAGGAGTTGGTCAAGTCAAAAGGGCAAGAAGATGAAATAATGATGACCACTATTCATGAACATTATTAGTTCAATGTAGAGGACAAAAGACTCTATTTTTGGCTGCACTTCCATCCCAAGGAAGTAACTCCTAAAACCAGGAAGTAAGTGTCCTTCATACTTAAGATATATAATGAGGAGCATGAGTTTGAGCTCCCTCTAGATAGCATCTCTTTGACCTTGGATGCTCCAAAACTATCAAAATTAATGAGGGTTGATCCATAAAATCTCACCCCACTAATAGCAAGCACTATATTTTTGAAATGTGGCATGGAAATAATGCACTAAAGCATTTTTTAGATTCTGATGCACACACAGTAGAGAGAAAACATGCCTAGATTGTAAGCATGTATAATAAAGTGTTTGATGAGAAGAAAACACTCATCGAGGAAGTGGCCTTAATGAAATAAAATCTCCAAGAGGCCACAGAAGTAAAATTAAAGGTTTTAACCCTTTGTAAAATAATTTTTAAGGAATATCCAACACTTGTAGATGGTGTACCGCCAGATGGGGATGCCATTAGAAATCTATAGACCCTAGTTAAACTACTACTCAAAAAATACAAGGAATAACTTGCACTATGAGATGAGGGGATTAAAATAGTTGAATGATTCACCATAGTCATTTACATCTACAAATGTGCCTTAGGGAGATTTGGAGAAGTTATCCCCATTTTGGATGGCATTTTTGCATGGCTTGTGTACCCTAATAAATATTTGGAGGCTTAGATCCAAGCTAAAGATGTCTTGAGGTAGCAGTCAACTAATGATGCACTCTTAATAAAAGACCATGTCAAGCATGTAAAATAATTTAGATACATAAAGAGTATGGACGATGCCATAGATAACCATTATCAACAACTAAATGCAAGTTTTGTATCCATTCAAGGATAGGTTGATAAAGAGGTATCTATAATAGAAGACATTAGAAGAATGTTAGTATAGCTCTAGATGAATAGGTGAAAAAGACTAGTGAGACTCTGACCCAACTTGAAGAGTTAAAGCATCAAAATAATATATTGAAGGAATAACTGTAAAGGTCCTCGAGGCATTGTTCCATTAGGACAATCTAAAAAAGGAACCCAAGTGAAAAGGGCCCAAATTTTTGGAAGATTCTAGTGTGGCTTAGTCTTAGATGGACTAAGGGTGTAGTTTGGGGTGATGTTAGCCCCAAAATTTTGAGTAAGTGTTGTCCTATTTTGGCACAGAACTAGGATGGCATGGAAGGACCATGGTGCATTATTTCTAGGTGTAAAAACATCATGGCATGGAACCTATTGGATGAAATAAGACAATGATGTGAGAGGACAATAGTACAGAAGGGACCAGTGTGAGAGGACCTAGTTAGAGGATAATAAGTCATAGATAACATGAGAATATTGTAATCAAAATGAAAGTGGAAGACTAAGTGAGTGCATGGGAAGTAGGATCAGTTAGGAGAGATATTCATATGGGACACTTCAACCTTATTTATTATAGGTTTTTCACTAGCCTATAAGGAATGAAACACATGACCACTAGTATATATCATAGAGCAAATATCTAGGGGTGTAGGGACCTAGGTCTTTAGGAAGAACTTATAGTAAGTTCCATGACTCTCAGTCTATTGAGAGTTAGTGCACCATTCTCTCATAACATTAATGATTGTAACACTTGGTCAAGGTAAAACAAGTATAAATACCCTTATTGTAATCTATTGTGAGGAGGATCTTTTAGATAATATATGATGAATCTTTACCTTTTGGTTCATTAAGCATCTAATATCAGATATCAAATTATGCTAATTTGTGTTTTGAATGATGGAATACACTAAGTGCTAGACTTGGATATGAGTTATTCCTTAGTTTATTTTTATTAGTATCTTTTTATTTTCTAAGTCACTAATGTTAGATAATGATGGTGATCTATGTAGTAATAATAATAACCATATCTATAACTAGAAGGATCAAATTAGTATACTTATATTGTTATATAGTATTTATTTGAAACTACATAAAGAGAAAGGCATGAACAAACATATAATACTATGTTATAAAACCTTTGAGAATAAGTCTATCACTTCATGCTTTAGGTGAGTTCATGAGACCTAAATATTATGTGATAGGGCCAGTGTGCTATCTTATTAGGATATACATCAGTGTAAGAGCTAGAATCAACTAAAAAAACCCAACAAGGATGTACAATTTGAATAGGATCTTACATGTCAAGAGAGGTTTGATACACTTAATAAATACTTTCTCAACCCTCCTATCTTGGTTCCACCTATACCTAGTAAGCCAATCATAGTTTACCTTTCTATGATAAATCATGCACTAGGGGTACTCCTTACACAACATGATGACCATCACAAAGAAAGATCAATTTACTACATTAGTCACACACTAGTTCACTATGAGAGAAATTATGTAACAATAGAAAAGCTTTGCTTAGCATTAGTATTCACTAAATAAAAACTTCATCGATACATGATTAATAATGAAACACATATCATTACCAAGGTTGATCCCTTGAAATTTATCATTTTAAAACCACATCTCTTAGGTCATATTTCTAAATGGATTATGTTACTACATTTGACATCAAAATCATACTACAAAAATTTGTAAAAGGAAAAATCATTGCATACCAACTAGCAGAAGGCTCATTACTAGATCCACATCCTATTAATGATGATTTAATTAATGATTTCAAAACATACAATATTACTTTGGATATATGGATAATGTTTTTTTATGGCTATCATTGTGCATCTAGTACTAGCACTAGAATTATTTTCATCAATCCTCTGGGACACATAGTAACTCTTGCATACTAGCTCAATTTCTCATGTACCAACAACATTATCAAGTATGAAGCTCTCGTCTTGGCCTTCAAGTGGCTCAAGTTCTCAAGATAAAATGAATCAAGGTTTATAGGAATCCCAATTGATTGTTAACCATGTCACATATGTTTACTAAATAAAATAAGAAAACTTGATTACTTAAGAGGACATGGTTCAGTGTCTATACTCTCAATTTGAAATTTTATCCATTGAGAACATCCTACACAAGGACAACCATCACGCTAATGTAATGAAAAGTGTTTCCTCATTAATCCCCATAGAGATGGATGTATAACAATATCTATTCATAATTAAATGATTATAATCACCATCAATGTCCTATAAAGACTTCATCACTCTAATAATAATCATCACTACATGTAATTCAACACCATCAGAATGGTTCTCCAATAGATACAATGTTTTAAACAAATTTTTCACACCAAATACCTTTACAAATGATGAAAATCATAAATTACAATGAAACTCTCTATTATATGTGATCATTAGTGGTGATTTGTTCAAAATATATTTCAATAAACACTTAATCATATGTTTAATATCAAAATATATTAAATTGGCTATTCAATAGATACACGATAATGAATGTGGTTCTCATTTTAATGGGAAGGTGATGCCACACAAATTTACTCAAACAAGGTTACTACTAGCCAACAATAGAATTAGAATGTCAAGAGTTTGTAAAATTATGTGACATATGTCAATGCCAAGGTAATTTACATCATTTCCCTTTATAATATATTCAACCTATCATATCATTGTGTCTATTCATGTTATGGGGCTTTGATATTATTGGTAAAAGCAACACAAAATTAGTAAATGGCCATAATTACATTATCACAGCACCAAAAATTTTTACAAAGTGTGTTGAAGCAATCCCACTACAATTAATAAAAGGGGAGGATATTTTCTATTTTCTCATGACCAATATTATATCCCACCTCAGACTCCCATTAGCCATCATAATAGATAATGGAACTTCTTTCAAGAACAAAATAGTGAAAAAGTTTTGTGCCTAATACAAAATCTACCATACACTCTCCACACCATACTACCCTTATGTTAATGGTCAAGTAGAGCTAATAAACAATATGGTAAATACCATTCTTATCAAAATTATCATCATGTTTGGTATTAACTGGCATAATCAACTCATTTATCCACTTTTGGCTTACTGCACTAATATACATACACCAACAAGAGCTACTCCTTTTACACTTGTATATGACATAGAATTGATTAATCCCTTTGAATTATAAATCACATCTTTATATCTCTCTTTAAAAGGACTTGTCATAGATGACTAGTATAGAGAATGACATCTCCATGAAATGGAATAATTGAATCATACACCTATCCAAATTGTAGAGCATATCTTATCAGAAGTGAAGCAAGTGGACCTATAATAACAAATTTCATAGCTAAGAATTTTAAATGAATGGTTTGGTATTAAAAATAAAATATCAAATTTGTTAATTCTAAAGAAGTAAACAAAGAGGAATGGCTCAGACATATACATCATAACTAAAAAATCTTAGTCTGAAAATTATATCATCTAGCTTCACTCAATGGAAAGGTAGTCAAAAATCCATTAAACATTATTCATACTAAGGAAAAAATATATATAAATTATATGAACTTTTAATTTTCAATTGAACTATACATACTTCCTTCTCTCCTCTCACTCCTTGTACATAGTTTACTTCTATAATGTTAGTGCATAGCTTATATTTAGAAAACACAAAAATAATATAATATGTCAAAATACAAAAATATGTTAGAGGTATAATTTACTAAGAAGGGGGTGGGGGTGAATCAGTGATGTCAAATAATGCAATTCAATTTCCAAACTCATGTAAATACTTAAACATTCAATATAATCATTTATGAAGCATACAATCAATCATAACAATGAATAATGAATATAAAGCAAGACCACATACACAACACAAGATCTATGTGGGAAACCCTTATGGTGAATAAAAACCAATCTCAAGCCTAAAAATACATATACTAAAATCCTATAATATGATCACAAATAAGAGACTGATCAAGTCCTTCTGATCAATAACATTGGTCAAGTCCTAACCTAAGGCTTTTAGTGAAATAATAATTCCACAAGAAGCACCCTACCCCTAAGATTATCAATTCTTTCTAGCCACCTATTTTATCAAGTGCTTATGACCTAAAACCTTGATCAAGTCCTTCTAACCAAAGGTTTTTAATGAAACCTTGTTTCAAAAGGAGAAAAATCCCCTAAGGAAGATCAAGTCCTTTAGATCCTCCTTAAAAAGAACACTTACAACTTAGAACTGATGCCTTTAAACCCTTGATGATGGACCTCTTGATTATCTAACAACTACACAAACTCTCCCTCTCTCTCTCTCTCTCTCTCTCTCCTCTCTCCTCTCTCTCTCTCTCTCTCTCTCACTCTCTCTCACTCTCTCTCTCTCTCTCTCTCTCTCTCTCTCTCTCTCTCTCTCCCTCTCTCTCTCTCTCTCTCTCTCTCTCTCTAACTCATATATGCCTTTCACATAGGCATGCCATAATCTCTCTCATTCACTCAAACAATCCTCATATGCACACTTAGATCTCTTCACACAACATTAAACTGCAATAACACTATACTATCATTAGAAACATGACCTATAGATCATAAAAATAGTCTTTAATCTTATCTTCTCATAAATCCAATAGTTTTTCACTCTCACTTTCCTCTCCTTTCCTTTGTTCTCTAACTCTCTCACATACAAGTCTCTCTCAAATCTCTCCCAAGTATCTCGCTCATGAATCTTCCACATAAAAGTCTAGAAATCATCATCTTTGATTTCAGTATATATAGAGAGCATGAATTATCAATTCCACATTAATCTTTTTCAACACACAATACTTGCCTTCACCCTTAAGGCATCTCATATGGGTCACACTTAAGCACAACACACTTTCACATAAGCCTAAGTCATTTTTAGGTCCTATTGAGACCCATTTAGGTCTTGGACACTTCTCTTAGCATAAAAAAACATAGGACCACTTAAAATACATAGGTATACTCCTCATTTCCCTTAGGATATCCTCAAATTATAACAATCATATTTACTCACCTCTGCATAAATTCAATCAACTCAAATAGAGACCTTATACATATGAACAACATTATCGAACATACAATCAACTTCTTAAGGATTTTTCATACTCAAGATATATTGATCACACCTCCAAAATACTCATAGAGAATCTTCATGGAGTTTAAAAACTCCCAATATCCAATTCACCATGAAAACATCGAAACATCTACATATGATCAATTACTCTTCTCAGGTCACTTGTAGAATAGGCATGAACACATAGTCAACTCAGAACATTAATATCTTTGATTGTGCACACTTTAAGATATTCAAATCAGGTTTATTAGATGCACCATGGAGTCATGTTCATATTTTTATTTTATAGCACCAACAAATTTAACTTATATTGAAATATATGGATAAAATACAGAGCTCTAGTTTTTGCTTATGTTTAAATTCAAATATTTGAATGAAAATGGTCATATTTAAACTTTGAACACAATGCTCACATATAATTTCTTCTAAGCTTTGGATTAATCTTACACTTTTGATCTTGTCTAAACTTTAATGCATAATATACCAAAGCCAAATGTTAAAGATCCATCAAATTGACCTCATCTTATGTACTCCATAAAGTTTGACTCAATGTGCTCTATCAATCTCTATGGATCAACCAAGTCTTTAACTATTAAATCCCATCATTTGATCAATCTGTATGAACACCTGCTTGATATTATATCCTTATCCTTTACCTTTCCTAATTTGTTAAACATAATGCACCTATCTTAATCTCACTGCTTCCTAAATTCTTAGAGCAACATGAACCATCGATCTTGCTCAAACTCTAACTTCTACAAAAATGACTATGAGAACCTTTGAAATATGCCTAGAAGGCCAACTTTGCATAGTCATAAATTTTACCTTGCTCACTCACATGTTTTCAAATTTGGACAATATTATCTCCTCACATAGGATAATCCAACCATGTGACAAAATACTCCTTAAACATTTATGCATGAAATATATATGTCAATTAAAATTCCTTCACAAAATCTTTTGTCATAGAGCCAACTAATTCAAAACCTACTTGAGAGGCCAACTTTGAACAATTAATATTTTGATGCACTTCATTGCATGATCTAAATTTTAGCACAAATTAACTAAGATCAAAACTAAATAAACCCATATGATAAGTTTATCTTGATGCCTTCACACCTAAAAGATATAACACCATCAAAATTCTTTCTCATCTCTTCTTGCCACTTTGCAAATTTAGCTATGAGAAAACATTGTCAAAATGCTTAGGAACCCAACTTTGCATGTGCATATATTTTGTTTTGCTTCATCACATGACCTAAAATTTGGTGCATCAGAACTAGGCACAAAAATGAAAAAAACTATTTGATCATTTTGTCTTGACACATCAATGGATGTAAATTTGACCTCATCAATATGCTTATTTATCTCTTTCTAACCACATGTATATTTGGCTAAGTATGGTAAAATAGTGAATTCTATCTTAAAATCCAACTTTACACCCTCATATATTTTACTATGATTTGATGCATGAACTAAGATTTATTGTAGATAAATTAGGTGAAAATTTGATCACAACCATATTATCAACTCCCCCTAACTCATCCACATGTAGTAATAGTGATGTCAATAAACTACCTGCTCATATTTTCTACCACTGAACCCAAACTATCTAGATGAAAACTATGGACTACTAGATGAATTCCACTCATTAACACAATATGTAAAATCATATATAACATCTTATTGACCTATTTCACATTCTCTAATCACCATATTCATCCTTGAACATCTCTAACCATGCCAAAACTGAAGAACAACCAAGCCAACTTCAAGCACATTATGACAAGCACATTTCACACCTTCTCATTATTACTTAGGTTATCAAAGAACATCATCCACTCACTAGGACATATCCATGACATCACCATGATGTCACTAATAATTCTCCAACAAAATATTCAACTATTTTAAAAAAACTATTTTTATATAGATTGTATGCATTACTTTGTTTATATTTCTACTACTTGCTAAATATTGAATATTGATAATTATCTAGTATAGTTGGTTTTATCATACATATATTCTTCACTTGTTCTTTTTGAATTCTTGTAGGCTCTAGATATGACTCCAATATAATACATTGATCCAGACCAACTATCATCTACCCATTGGGGCATTTACACTGATCCAAGTTTATACATTGCTACATCTGCCCACTTGGGGACATCTCCTACATAGTTACTATAACCAGGTTATTTATTAAATTTTATACATTCTAGTTACAAATTGATTTATCTTGATATTGATCATTTCTATTCATTTCTCATATTCTTTTTACTATCACTAGTTATCTTTAATATATATGTACCATGACATTTACATAGATTTGTATTACATGGTCATACATGCTTTCATTTCTAGTTCCTAGAGTAGACTTGATTGTCTTACTATGATTCTTACATATTAGAGGTCATTTGAATATGCCATTATTTATTATATTCTACGTTTCTCCTCTATTTATATACCTTGGACATGTGCCCATGTCCCTTGTGTTTGATTTTTCATGTTTCTATATGCAAACACTTGAACATGTCCTTCTAGGTGGCCTTATGCTAAATAATTTATTGTTTATGTATGTGGACATTTGATCATGTCATTTTATGTATTCATTTTCAAATTTAGTGATAAGTGCCCATTTCCATTATAGTATGGCCCCTAGGCCTAATTTTTGTGTGCCTCATGTGTTTGTATGTTTACTTTTTATTGTTCTTACACCATAACACTTGTATTTTCTTGTTACATAGTTTTTGATGCCATAAGGGACATCATTCATCTACCTATCCTAATAAGGATCCTTGATGGACATCATGCCCCATCCCCCTATGTAGCTACTTATATTTTACTATTGTTGTACATTACTTACATCTATATTGACAGCCTTGTCTAATACTAGATTACAACATTTATTTTACATTTCTTACTATTACTTGGATACATTTACATTATGATGTTATGTTTTTAAATTATATTAAAATAGCATGCTCTAGATAATAAATTTTATAGAGATAATTATTTAGAGGGTAGTTATTCCATAGGTTTCATAACTAACCTCAAAAGAGGGAGCATTTATAAGGGTTATTATAGATATCAGGTTCCTATTTTTCTTTTTTAGATATATTTCAGCACATAGTCTCAATAAATTCTAAAATCAAACTCAAGGCAACTACAAAAAAAATAGTGGTTCAACAATTAGTATAAACCACATAGAGATTAGACTAGGTAGTCATTACTGCCCATATTGGGAGACTAGCACCACAAGGCACTATTGTCCACTATAGGGAATTACTATCTAGTATCCCTAGATTTAGGATAGTCTAGCTCATTTAGATTAGTACACTAGGTACATTATAGATTTGTACAAATACAATCATAGATTTGGTAATTATGTATATATTTATCTTATATTCAGTCATTTTAGTTTAGAATCATACTATTTGTTCAAATTTTGGGTCATCATGAGTGAAATGATCACTCATATATTTATATCAATACATATATTTAGTTATTACATGCTTGATTTAGATTTAGTGTACTTAGATACTAAATTAGGGGCATATGGATGGCACATAGTTTCCATATACTTAGCTTTAGACAAGTTGATTAGATGGAATGATAAACTCCATGTCATTCTCTATGTTGTATACACTTGATATCACATTCTACGTTATCACTAGATTCATGCCTTACTCCATTTATAGTGGTTGTCATTCCTAAGTTTCCTAGAGCTACCTAATATACTCGAGTGGTTTTGGATCCAAATACATGGTTACACACTTAAAACACTTTGTGAATTATGGTTATGGATGCATATACTTCACATATGGGGAAATGATGGAGTCATGTCCTACTTGAATTCTTGATCTACCTACATGAGAGGGTTTAACACACTTATAGTCTTATCTCAACTATTCACAAATATTGAGATCCACCAAGCATGGGTGGCCAATGATGGAGTCAAAATTAGATTGAGTTATTGAGCCACCGATATTAGTATTGAGTAACCCATTAACTCAATTCAATTTATTCAATGATATGATCACTATGCAAATTCACACACATAGGTTATCACCAAGTTTATGCATTGGTTTATGTACCCAACAAGGTGTATTCATTCCTTTCCTCTCTCTTTATCTTATTATTTCATTTTAGCATGGTCTTTTTCTTTTGATTATCTCATTATTAAGGACTAAGTTTTGCATGTTTCATTACAGGACATTGCTTTGGATCATGTTTCACATATGAAAACCTAGATTCACATATTCAAAATTAGCTACATGGAATTCACTTCCAAAGTAAGTCTAATCACACTTAAATTTCATTTATACTAGTCATTTCACTTTTCTACATTAATAGCATAAATAGTGGGCAAATGCAATCACCTAAAAGTGGTAATTATATGTTAAGATTGTCTCTTGAGTTAACCTATCCCTATGATATCCATAGACCTATTATAGAGCCTTATACTTACATTTACATTCATTTAGCAGACTATAGTCACTTACAGTCAGTCAAGATAGAGTCCTTGAAATGTCACCTCTAACCCCAATCCAACTTTCTCAATAATCTACCAAAGGGACATTAGTGCCACATTTGGGAGATGACAACCACATGGAGCTAGTGTCCCCAATTGGGCACTACTATCCTTAGCCTAAGATCTTCCCAATGCATATTTTTTCAAATATTTTCCCTTCCTAAGGTTAGCCTAAGATCATTTTCTTATCCATACAAGTAACATAACCCTATAAATATAAGTCTAACCCACCTTTA
The DNA here is from genome assembly GCA_037957365.1 of Torreya grandis. NCBI lineage: Eukaryota > Viridiplantae > Streptophyta > Pinopsida > Cupressales > Taxaceae > Torreya > Torreya grandis. The sequence goes on along the minus strand of JARHVA010004796.1, from coordinate 831,232 downwards.
TTCATTAGATGGAAATTAAATGCAAAATATATTCAAACCAAAGAAAAAGTTATGCAAAATCAAGGTACATTATCCCTATTCTACCTTACATTCTACATATTACCATCTACAACATCCCTAATTCTAGTTTTTAAGTATTCCAAGACTCAATACATTCAAGGCATCCAAGGCTACTCTCATTCAAGCATTCACTTGCACATACATCAAGAACTAGGTGGGAGAACTACATTAGACTTGATCCATCTTTAGAGTATTGGTATGTAGGCAATTATTTACATAGTAGGGTGTTGAGGATGTACATTCCATCCTAATAACTCACTTAATTATTGATCATATCACAGTTGTAAAGAGAACTAGGGTTTTCACATTAAACCAAGATTTATAGGTGCAATACACAGTTATAGGCTTTTTTCATATAGGGTTAAAACATATAAACATAGGCATAGGTTCTCTATAAAAATAAGAATAATCTTTTAAAAGGGGAATTAGTGCCATATTGAGGACTTACACATGGATGACACTACTATAAAAACTAGGTACTACTATCTAGTGAATAGATGAATATTAGAATCCTATTTGTGACACATAGAAATGCTCAGATCTCAAGTTTTAGAACCTAGATCATCCAAGATAATCTATTTTCATATTAGTCTTTATTTAACCCTATTATTGTTATTTATGGAAAATCAAACAATGTCAAAATGATATATAAAAAGTTGGTTAATTATTGAAATTTATTTAACTAATTTATACATCTCAAAAATTTAACCAAACAAAGGTAATTACGCTTGTAAAACCCTAAAATGTTAAATCATTTGGTGAACTTGATGTACTTTGAGCATTTCATAAAACCTTAGCTTGCATCAATTGTTTTTTTTATGCAATAAATTTAGGGTTGCATACTTCTAATTTTCTAATTTTATTTAGCCAACATAACTAATTAAAAATTATTTTCTATTATGGTTTCATTTTTTTACATATAGTATAAATTGGTACAAAATAGACCCTAGATTCTACAAACCCTAACCTTAGACAATGCACATTAGGATTACAATTTCCTATTTTCTTAGTTTTTGTGCATCATTTACCCCATATAATCATGATTATAATTATGGAAGAAATAAAATTACTTTTTTTTTCAAAGCTTCATACTTTCCTTTGCATGTTTATTCCCCTTAATTATAAATTAACTAGGAAAAGACATAGACATATGCATACATGATGTTTTAAATAAACTAAAATATCATTAATTTTGCATTCTTTCCATAGTATGTTATCTTTCTTATGTGTGAAAAATATATAATAAATCATTCTTTTATCACATAAACATATGAATACATGATGTTTTAAATCAATTAAAATATCTTTCAAGCATTCTTTCTATATCATTTTATCTTTATTCTATGTGAAAAATATATAAGACATCATTATTTTATCACATATACATATGCATACATGATGTTTTAAATGAACTCAAATATCTTTCATGTTGCATTATTTCCATAACATGTTTTCTTTCTTTTATGTGAAAAATATATAAGACATCATTCATTTATTGCATAGACTTTGCATACATGATGTATCAAATCAACTAAAATATCTTTCATATTACATTCTTTTGTTAGTATGTTATCTTTATTCTATGTGAAATATATTTAGATGGTATTCTATCCAAACATAGATAACTTGGTAAATCAAATACTATTTATATTACCTAATATCATTACATCCCTGTTAGATGCATTTTTTCTATAATTCACTCCTTGACCATCATTTTTATTTGACATATATGGGCATCATTGGTATCATTTATCCCTTGTTCTTCTTGATCATAAACAGCTAAGTCTCATCTAAAATATACTTTTATATCTTCACTCTTGGTAGACCTAGCGATCCAAGTTATGATGGCTGTATGTGACCCTGAAGCTTAATAAGTTTGACAATTTGCTTTGTACTGTCTAAGCCTTCACAAGTTTTGCCATCAGCATTTTTTTTATAATATTTATCACAAAGACCTAAGACTTTGAAACTTTTGTTCAGAACATATGTAAAAGCCACCCTTGTGCATAATTTTCAATGTGATTCATGAAATTTTCTTGAAAAGAAAAGACTTGAATAATTCTTTAGAGTCATCAATGATTTTTTTAGATACAAAATTTATGACTATGTTGTCTGCACTATTTCCAATGACCTATGAGCACAATATGAATATACATAATTAGTGACTTCAATAAAAAAACTAAGGGTCAAGTATAAAATAAAAAATTTACACAAAGTTATCCATTTTATTCGATTTGAAAGTTAATTTAATCCATTTATATGAAAGTAACTAAGTAACAAAATGAAAATAAATGAATACTTAGTCATCTATATTGAAATGATAATAAAAATGGACCAAATTTCTCAATAAAATAATCCATAAAACTTAAAATTAACTAGATAACTTGAAAAAATATGAAGGTGAAATAGTGTGAAAGGAATCTATAAAATGTGTTTCAAAACACAAGTAAATAATTAGACTAGGACTTAGTAAAATTGTGAAAATTCATATATTTAAATTAATTAATTCTTAGATGAGATCTTGGACTAAACTAAATAAATGCGAAGACATTCAAGTAAATTGATTAGTCACTTGTAACCAATCATCTAGTAGATTTTCAAGAAGGTTGATTTGAACCAACAACCACCATAGATTGATTGAAGTATAATATTAGGCTCTAAAGAAAAAAGAGGGATTCTTTTTTCTAAGAAAAAATGGGGAATTGTAATCACCTAAAAGTGATAATTAGATGTTAAGATTATCTTTTGAGTTACCCTATCCTTAGGCTATCCATAGACCTATTATAGAGCCTTAGACTTACATTTATAGTCATTTAAAATACCACATTCACTTATAGCTAGTTAAAACATAGTTGCTAAAATATCACCTCTAACCCCAATCCAAATTTCACATTAGTGTACCAAAATGACCTTAGTGCCACATTTGGGACACTACAACCACATGGCGCTAGTGTCCCTAACTAGGAACTACTATCCTTTGCCCCATCTCTTTCCAACACATACATTTTCAAATGTGTACCCCTCCTAAGGTTATCCTAAGCTCATTTTATTATCTACACAAGCAAAAAAACCCTATAAATACAAGTCTAGCCTACCTTTATTCACTAGGTGTAAAATCAATGCTAAAGTTATTCAAACTAAAGACAAAATTGTGTAAAATCAATGTACATTATCCCTATTCTATCCTACCTTCTACATACTACCATCCATAGTAGCCAAAACTCTAGTTTTCAAACATTCCAAGTCTCAAACACAATAAAGGCATCCAAGGCCACTCTCATTCTAGCATTCAATTACACATACATCAAGCATTAGGTGGGAGAACTACATTGGAATTGATCCCTCTTTGAAGTATTGGTATGTAGGAAAATATTTACACAATAGGGTGTTGAGGACGTCTAGTCCATCATAATAACACACTCAATTCTTAATCATATCACACTTATAAAGATAAATAAGGGTTTCACATCAAATCAAGATTTCTAGGTACAATACACAGTTATAATATTCAGTCATATAAGAATAGCACATGCAGGCATAAGCATAGGTGATCCTTGAAACTAAAAACTATCTCATAAAGTGTAAACTATTGCCACGTTGTGGACAATAAAGATGAATGGTGTTAATATCAAAATTGGACACTACTATCCAGTGAACAAATAAATATCAAAATCCTATTTACAACACTCAGAACAACTCATATCTCAAGTTTCATAACCTAGATCATCTATGATTGTCTATTTTTAGTGAAGTCTATATTTAACCCTATTTATTGATATTTATGGAAATTAAAACAATGCCAAAATCATTTAAAATTATTAGGTTAATTATTTGAATTTATTTAACTAATTTAGACATCTCATCCCTTTAACCAAACATTGGTAACTACACTTGTAAAACCCTAAAAGGTTAAATTAATCATGTTGTGAAAGCAACAAAAAACTGGATTACATATGATAAAATGGCCACAATGGATACTTATCATACATAGGATCCTATTAGTCATGATGATGACAAATAATACATTACAACATGAGATTACCTCTCAAATTTAGATACATATGTGATGTTACTCTCTCCTCATAGTTTACCACTATCATGTTTGATATAATGCCTACATGTGATTTTACCCTTGATGGGATAATTAGTTAACATAAACATAATAATATATATTATAAAATATCTAAATAGAAAATAAAAACAATTATATTAAAATATTCAAAAAATAAAAAAATTAGGACTGAAGCATAACATGCTTTTCTAGTTATTTCTATTGATCTATATTATTTATTGTATGTTTGGTAGACTACATATCCTTTTCCATACACCTAAATTTAATAATATAGATGATTGATATGTAGGACATATGAGTTATACATTATATATGGATATATAGATGTGGGACATTCATATACCCAAGGTCCATTAGCAATGTTGTGGGCATCTCATTCCTTAGGTTACATTATTATAAGTTATATATTTATATGATATTTTACATTTACCATTTTGAGTTAAATTTATTTCTTACATATGCCTTATTATTTCTTATATTATTGTCAATGTTACATTTCATGGATACTTTATTTTTTTATGTTGTGGGTTTAACATAGTTTGATAGTGTAGACACAATTGACTTATTATATGCTCTATTATTTCTATTTAATTTCATATATGCTTATCATTTAATATTATTTTTGTGTATCTTTATTTAGTGTATGAAATTCTATTGATTGAGTGTATTATTATATGCCTCTTTCTTTCCTCATCTTCTTATATGACATTTGAGTGTATCATTATATGCTTCTTTATTTTGACCTTGCCTTTGCATGTGACATTTGCTTGATTAATTTTATCATTTCATACATATTTATTTTTCCATTGACTTTATTTTGTGACATTTTTTTGATTGATTATATCATTATAGGACTTTTTATTTGGCCTTTGCCTTGTTATGTGACAATGAATGTTCATATTGTAGTATTGACTAGAATGTGAGTGTCGGGATCTTACATTTTATGAAATTAGATTGTTCATTATGTGTGGATATTTCCTTTTGTGATGTTTAATTATCCATTTTGTCTTCACCTATTTTTTAACATTTGGTTGGCCTTTATGTGTGGATCTTTCCTTATGTGACACTGAGTGCTATTACATGTGATTTTATTGTTTGTATCATGACCATGAAATTATGTGATTATAAGTGAAAAAATATAGGATTTGTATTTATTTGTTTTTTTAAAATCCAAATCACACACATTTCTCCTTGTGTGTGGTTTCATGATCTTCACTATGCACCTTATTACTTAGGTTACTATTCACTACATATATATGTAATGATTAATACAACATGACTAATTCATATATGTATTTTTAAATTCCATGTTTATTAATTAGGATACATCTTTAATATACTTTTATTATATATTAATACTATGACAACATATTGTTCACATGTTACTACATGCTTATAAATGCTTACAACTTTATATATACCATGATGCATTTAACTCTTTTCTTTTGAGATGAGTAATTTATATGCCACCTTACTCACTTAAAAAATGGGGAATAATAGTGTTATTTTAATATAGAGTAAAGCCTAAATATGTAGAGTATATATATATATTGTGTTAGATTATTAGATTGGTTTAGATAATGAGACAAATATTTTTAGGTTGAGGTAGTTTTTAAAGGCATATGAAAACGTTTTTCAGACATTTAACATGAACATAAGTGACATGTTTTATGATATAACTAATTTAGATATAATTAATTATATATCTAATGGAATTATATATCAGATAGGGATTTTTTATTAGATTATTGGGCATGAACATTTTTCATGCACATATTCTTACATTTTATCTAATAAGTTAAAATTAATTGTACTCAAGGTAACACATTAAATCTATAATTTACTCTACATAATTTGATTAAAATTACATGAGAGACAAATTATGGTTGTTACACCATTGAATGATCCTATTATAGGATCCCCATTCCATCTTATGGTTCAATATCAATTAAATGAGTGGCACAATTGAGATTATGATTTTCTCAACAACCTAACATTACTACTTCTTCATAAGGTTGGGAATTTTATATTTATTACCTATGGTTTGAAAAAAATAACATATATTGAGGAATAATCACCCTAATATCAATTTTTCATAGG
>JARHVA010004796.1:677500-820000 GCA_037957365.1 Torreya grandis | reverse complement strand
TCATGGTCAATCCATGTTTAAATACCAAACATTTCACTACATTTATAATTATATAAATAGGGTTGACATTCAAATGAAGTTATCCCACTTATATGTTTGTTTAAAATTATGAATGACAATATAGATGATATTTCTCCTATTTACTCTTTGCATAAGCATGAAAAATGTAGTTGTAGCATTGAATGCTTCAAATGTACCTCTAATAATTTAGTGTAATAAATATGTAATCTTGTATAGTTATTGTAATGTAAGAATGGTTGTCTCTAAATGAATTTTAGAAACTATGTATATATATATATATATATATATACATATATATATATATATATGTATATATATATATGTATATATATATATATGTATATATATATGTATATATGTATATATGTATATATATATATATATATGTATATATACATATATATATACATATATATACATATACATACATATATATATATATATACATATATATATACATATATACATATATATATACACATATATATATAAATATATATATATATATATATATGTATGTATATATATGAACCTTTTTTAATTTGAATTAAGATCCTAGTGCCATAATAACACAAACCCAAAATAAAGTAAAAAGATTAAAATAAATGTATACAAAGGAATAATTTCCTTAGAAATATTTTAAGATATTGAGGGTCAATATCAAATGAAATAGGTCAAGCTTGATGTTCATCCTGACATAGGATAAGAACAACCTTGAAATGGTAAAATGGGGTTAGATACCCCTATTTTTAAATTATGAAAAAAGTAACATGGATGGAGAAAGGGCCATAAAATCATATAAAATCAATAATTGAAATATAAAACACAAAATATATTCACTACTATGTACTTAATTCTTAGCTAGAGACCCATATAACTAAAGTGGATAAAAGACATTGTAAAATAGGATTTTGCCAAAATTTCCTCCCCTGATAATTTAATCTAGAATTTTAATAGAGCTAAAAATACTAGGTAAAAGGGGAAAAGAGAATGCAAAATTACGTAAATGATCATGACATGGACTTATCATTTGTCATAGTAATCCATAGTCTTCCTTCAAAAAGAATATATATTTAGATGTATTATTATCAAATGATATAAAAGGTATAATGATAAATTAAATATTAATAATAGTATTCATGGAAAAGGTACACATATATGCATGTCATGTGATTTTTCTCATCGAATATGTGTTTTTAATTGAGATATAGAGATGTTAAGGATCTAGGATTGATTCCTAATTATTGGCATAAGGATGTCTATGCTCAGCGTATTATTATTTGAGTCTTCTAGCAATGTTTTTACATGGTGGTAGCATCTCTACAATGGTCACTTTTGGCTTGGTGTGAATCTTGACCTAAATTTGGCATTATAACACTACTCTCAAAGGCTTCAACAAGTTATTCTAGTAGAATAACCTTACATAAAATATATCATTGGCATATGGTGTGGGCACTTGTATTTATAACTCAAAGAACTAAATCTAACCCTATGGAGGTTAAGTTAAATTATAACTTGGGTTAAGTCTAAATTAACCTAGGTTGAGTCATTTTAACCGTGGATTGGGTCAAGGAACTCATGAAGTCTTAACATCTCAGTTTCAAATATTTGTGAGGCCTAACAACGCAATCTAGATATTTGTGAGGTGTGATTCATATTTTTGAATATTTATGAGATAAAAAATCAATTTATTATCTCATTTGACCTTTGACTTCATATTTGGCTAAAAATTTCTTTTTTAGTAAATGAAATTCACTAATCTGATCGGTAATTTTTGTTTAAGAAAGTTAATTAAGATTTTCAATGTAATTAGTCTTGTTTAGTTCTTTTTGGACTTTAGAAATTATTTTAAATGTTTTAAATTAATATATTGATAGGTGAAAAGTTCCAAATTATTAGTCATCATTTGACTAGGGTTAGAACTAGACTAGGTTAGTGATGTATATAGGATAATACACCAAATAATCTAGCCTCTTCATGGTTTTGGGAAATTAAATCTATTATGTAGATGAATTTGGGTAATTCATGTGATTCCTAGACTTATATGTGTCATTTACTATAAATTGAATTGAATCCTAATTTAGGCATGACATTTGCCAAAACTAAATGTCTACAATTTATATTTCAAAAGGATTTGCGAGACACAAGTATAGTAATGCCATTTCAAAGAATGTAAAATTCATTAATTTGAATGGTTAATTCCCCAAAGGGAAATCAATAAGCCCTTGATGCCTCCTTGAGGGAGCAAGCAATAAAAATATAAATATCAAGCATTCCCTTAAAATGAATAAAATGACATGATCAAGTGGTAATGGGGGTGGGATTACTAAATTTACCAAATGCACTTAAAAATAGTAGTAGTAGTGGACTCATGTATTTACCCATAGGAATTTATAAGCAAAAATGATGTGACATGGTTTTCCCAAAGGTAGATAAGTATTAGCATAGATAAATGTCCTGGTAGGGTGGTGGAATAGGTACTGATTTTACCAAAGGTGGTTAGAATCATAATAAAAAATGAGAAGCACTGATTTATCCAAAGGCAATTATAATCAGGAATAGAAAGAGAAACATTGATTTTCCCAAAGGCAATTATAATCAGGAATAAAAAATGAGAAACATTTATTTTCCCAAAGGTGGTTATAATCAAGGACACAAATATTTGCTACAGAAGCATGGGTGGAGAATGTAAAAATAATGAGTTACCCATAGGTGGTTATAATCATTAAATTGGTCAAAAACATAATTTGTTGTAATGGGTCAAATTAGTAAGGGTAACTTATGCAAAAAAAATTGTATAATATATTTATGATGAGCTGGAAAAGGATAATAAAACATTTCTATTCTAAATGTGAGTTTGAATATGCATGTTCAAACAAATAAAGGATATAGAATAAAATCTTGTGTTGTTAAATTCATCTTAGGGAAGGCCCAAAAATATATTTTAAGTTCAATATGACCAAAAAATAAGGCACACACACTCAAACAATGCATAAGATGGACCACATATGTGAAAAAAACACTTCCTAGATGCCACAAAATAAATGCTAGGCTCTGGGGGTAAATTTTTTTTTTGGCTATACATTCATTCTTGGGGTCAAAAAAATTCATTTTCACCCCAACCTTTCTATAATTTTAGTTTTATTTTTTTGCATAGATTACTGAGAAAAAATTACTTGTGGAGGAGCATGGTGACATGTATCAGAATGAGTGATGGAAAACATGTGGCCAAAATGTAATGGGGCATCATTAACTAAAGTTAACTCAATCATTAATTACCATTTAATATAATTTAATAAACTTTTAAATTTTAAAAATGGTGAATTTGTTTGTGTGATAGGGAAAATGAGAGCTTTGCCAAGGAAATTGGCAACTTTGTGTGAAGTCACCATTTCTAAAAATGGTAAATATGCCAAAAAAATGATAGAAATCAATAGAATGGTGATTTTAACCATTTTTATGTGAAGTCACTATTTTCATGAATATGAAAATGGAACTTTTTCCTTAAAATGTGAAAAAATGCCTAATTGGTGGCTTTGGCATTGATAAAATAGTAGCTTTACTATGAGAGATAAAAAAGAAATGATTTTGAGGACCTCAAAGGGGTCCAACCTCTAGAACAGGGTTAAATAGATGGAATAGGATAGGCTTAGGCTCTATTAATAGTATGTAATTAAGTTGATGCTAACCATTTTGATTGCAAGAGTCATTAGCTATGCTTATATGTTCTGAGAGATGATCCCATTGTCTACAAACCCACAGATATAGACTGAGGGCATGGTGGACTTCTTGTAGATGATAGACTAGTAATAAATTTCATTAATACATTTATCTAGGTATATAAAGCTTATTTGAGTGTGTTAGTGGAGCATTGGAATAATGAGACATCAACCTTTCTCTTATTAATGGGGGATATCATTATCACACTTGAGGATACTTGACATTTCCTCAAGATACCAATGCATGGGATACACTTTTTATAGACACCACAAACATATAAATAGGTATTTATTGATGATATATGTAGATATTAGGGCATCCCCATGGTTCAATGTAAGGTCAATATAGACTTAATCGAGACCTACATTAACATTTAGCCAAATGATCTACCTATAGGGGATCCTTCACCACTAGCCATGATTGATTGATAGGTTATTGTTATTATGGCCATTTTTAGTGGAAAATTTTTCTTTACAAGAGTATATGATACTTCCATATGGTCTTGTGTTGCATGGTTAGGAGCATTCTAGAGGATTCAACATGGTTTGTTTGGGGACCACCTATTCTAGCATATTTGTATATAGATTTACACCTAATCACATATTGAGGTGGATGAAGTATTGGATCCTACACACTTCTCATAGTCTAGGGATGGGATAAAATTATGATCATGCAACCATTCAAGATGCATAGTATTTAGGATCCTATGGAGCCATTGACCTATGGTTCATTTTATATAGTAGTTGACTAGTTTGGGAAAAAAGGAGACATCCTTTTTTATTATTGGATGCTCAATGATATAACACCAAAGGATTTAATATTAACATTTTACCTTTCTTATAAACTATAGTGGTTTAGGGATAGATGTTACATAGTATTTATGATTACAAAATGTTTCTTTATTGGGAGGCAACCTCATATTATAAAGGAGTACAACTCGAATTGAGTATTCAAGTAGTTTAGATACACACAAGATATACTTGAGGTGCCATGGTGGTTGCACATGTCACATGAGAGATTATTTAGGATAATCTTTAAATCACAAGGAGCAAGGCCACAATGAGTTATCTTATCATACCATAGGTTATTTAGGTCTATGTAGGAGGACTAGTAGATGTAGGGGTTACTCCATATTTCATGCACTGGTTGGTACATGTGTGGCTTTGGGGATGATAAATCTATTACCAACAAGGGATTAGGCTCCTATAGATATCAATGATATGAAGGCTGAGACCTTGAGTGGAATTAATAGCACCTAGAAGGAGGATGAGTTTGTAGATGATGGTGGTGGTGGTGGTGGTTGGGATGGAGGATATGATGGAGGAGATATAGATAAAGGGCCAAATTTGATGATATTGGACCTCAAATTGATAGCATTGGTAGTGGTATAGGTTATATTAGTCTATTCATGGAATTCAAGTAAATAGGTGGATCTAGGCTAGGTATGGATTTCTAGTATGACCATAATAGGCAAGGACACCAACATTATTGAGCAAGGAGTTAGTACTCAGGTATACTAGGTGTTTAGGGTTTCAACATTATCTGTCTGATATATAGGTCACCTTAAGCATGAGGGATGATGATATTATGTGGATACATACATATATCACTTGGTTGAAGGATTATATAGTTTGGATGGTGCAAGTATAAGGCCAACCCACAGTAGAGAGAGATCATTCCATTAGTGAGTGTGATTAAGAAATAGGCACTATGGATAGACTGATATGAGAGTGGGATGTGGATCAAACAGATAATACATAGGATGGATTATCACATATGTTTCTAAAGAGACTTCAATATAAATCTAAGTAATACTATTAATGACAAGCCTTGTGTTTACCATGCCTAGAGAGGAGCAGGATGTTAGTTTTGAGATCTAGGATACATAGAGGGCAGGGAGCATATCTAGAAAATCTCATACCAAGAATCATTTTTTAGGTATCTTGAGATAATTATTTAAAAAATTGATACCACCACCACTAGGGCCACTAGGGCCACTAATGCCACCTCTAACTAGAGGTTTGATGGATACATAGAGCTAGAGTTTATCATAGAGACATTAGCATTTTGACATAGTTGGATTTGTTTTAGCTTATGGAATTTTACTCTTATGGGCATACTTATGTATTTTTGAGACACCATCATGATATTTATAAATATTTTATGTATAGGACATTTGAGATACATTAACATTTATTTTTGGATTCTATGAGGCTGATGTATATGTATATGATATTCTTGATACACACACACACACACATATGATGACATGCTTATTATCTTTTTTATATCATGTTTATCATTGATTAACGTAATGGATGTTTAACATTATTTATTATTATTTTCATGTATTCTTTATTTATTTATTGTTAATGCCATGTACAATATATCTGTGGATCTTTTTCCACATTTTATTTTTGGAGGAACTAGCACTGGGTCCCACTAATGTGCTCAATAATGTTTGGTGGTTGTTATATCATCTTGATATTATCCCTATAGTACCTTTTGAATCTTTGGCTACTTCTCAACTCTTACCATTATAGCTATGTGGCATCTCAGTGCTCATTATTTATGAAGATAACTAGCTTGCAAAATAATAATACTATCTTGACACTTGGCATCATGATGTTTGCTCAAAGAAAGCTTATTTTATCAAGACTTCAAGTAATGCCATTAGTTAATGGGAGTGTATTCCCTTTCTATAATATACATTATCGGGGTAGTTCTAAAGTAAATCACATGCCACTACCACACTTTTTATAATCATCATGGGCATCATAAGGCATTATAATTATGCCATATCTAGGATTCTAAAAACCAACATCACTCATGAGCTAGATCCCCTTATTTAGTTTCAATAGTTTCATCATGAGAATGAGTACCAACTTCTAGGTGTTTCTTCCTCATGTGATTATTATACCTATATATTTAGATATATTTTCTTTTAAAATTGATGGTAAATGAATAATTATTTTTGATATTATCATAGAGAATACATTTGTAATAGTTTAGTTTTAAAATAGAAGTAACAATAGTTACGCATTTTTTTATGACCTTAGTAGGAGCCCCTCATGGGTAGGATTGAATATTTTATAATGTTCCCTTGAGGCCTTTTTATTTTATTCTCCACCTAAAGATGAAGAGGATGTGGTGTTCTATGTCAAACTAAGTGGAAAGTAATTTTTATGTGTTGTTTCCACTCTCTTCTTCTATAGTATTAGTTCTTATTTACATTATAGACTTTAATTAATGCATATTTTCCTTTAATAGTCTATGATATTCAAAGATTTAAGATATTTTATACAATTATATATCAATACATTAAATATATCAATGCATTGCCTTAGTTTATTTAAATATAATTTTGTATTTCCTTTTTATCCCTTTTCATCCCCAAATTGATTTGAAGAGCCAAATTATAAAACCCTACAGGTTGCTTTATAGACCACATTTGATTCCCACATATATAAAACTTTCCATAGAGATATGTTTGCCTAGATCAAAAAATTTAGGCATCAATAGTTTTCCCTTTTTAGCATGCTCAATGGTACTAGATCTCTAGTCTACTAACTAAAAAAATATTTTATGATCCTTAGGCCTCTTACAAGGTCACAAATAGTGAAGAATATAGGCTTGTTAACACCACCTCTAGTAGTTGTAACTTGCCCAAGGACCATAGTATCTAGTGAAACATAACAACCAAAACAAATGGAAATCCCAAGGTCACCAATAAACTTTGTAGGATGGAATAGTATAAGCCCACTCATCCCTCTAGTGGTACTAGCTACATGAGACCCTATTCCCACTAATGTCATAAAGGCACTACCCAAATTCTTAGGGGAAGACTTTAAAAGCATAGTGAAACATCTCCAAAATGTCTTGATTGTGTGCACTATGCACTATGTTACATAGTAAAACATGGAGTTAAGGCTTCTATCCACCTCTTTTAAAGGGTGAGCTCTTGATTTGTAGTAGTACTTACCACCCAACTCTATTGACACTTGGGATGACTTGGGCAACAGATTATTTGAAAGATTCAACAAGAAGACAAACCAATAATCTCTTTTTCAATAGTTAATAACTATTAAAAGAGCCCTATAGGAGGCTATTATTAATTTCAATACTAGGTTTGACAAGACCTAGTAAAGGATCCCAATAGAATCTTGATTGCCAATAGAGATGGCCATTATCTTCTACCTTAAGGCCTTCAACTTGGACATTTCCATCATGATCTAGTTTCTTGGAGGCCAAATTCTTCTAAATGCATATCAGCTAACAATCAAAGCTAAGAATAACTTGATAAGTTTTGCCAAACTCCTTCGTTAGCTACCAATTCCAATGTTCCCATAAATATCTATGCCACCATAGGAAGAAGTCATAATAACCTTGCAAGCGCCACCTTTCATGTATGTATATCTACTTAATCAGGAAGTACATCTTCTTCATCCTCTCTAGCTATGGAGATGAGCAACATGAAGATCATTTTGCAAAACTTATTTAATGAGAAAATAAACATCAAAAGGTATCATGCTATGCCCTCAAAACCTCCTTTCCAAAATTACCAAGAAAGGAGAGCACCCTATTAGAATAACTAATACCAAGAAAGGTAGTGGCCAAATCATCAAGCACCAAATCATCAGGTGTTAAATTAGCAAACAAGACCTACCAATCAAATGATCCCAATACCTGATCCCTTGTAAACGGTCTTACCAAGTACAAATAAAGATCTATTCAATGGCCAAAACAACCTGGTAGACAACTTGAATTCATGGTTGTTCCTATGTAATGAAGCATATGTGCCATAAAATTGTCCAAGAGGTAATATATAGTAAAATGTTGCTAAGAAACAAAGGTAAGGTAGCACATCTAATTCATCCTATTATGGGTACCGATCCTTGGGAGTTGAAAATACTATCTTAATAGCACAAATTCAAGGAATGTCCTTAGAATAAGAAGATGAAATATCTTTGGAGCATACACTTTTCTCTTGGGTATAGGGTGAGGATGCAATTTATGCAAGTGAGGTCCATGTGTACAAATCTCTATAAGTCCAATCAAACTATTACACTTACCCTAAAAAGAGATTGGACAAGAGCTAAAAATATTTTTCAAGGCATAAATTTACTTTCAAGAAGATTTTGGTAGCCCAACCATCACCCCTAATGTATCAAAGGTAGGATGATGCATCAAAAAACAAGGTAAAAGACCTCAAGGTTTCATCTCCAGGGTCATACAATGTGGTAGATCAAGTAATTAATTTTTTTTTAAATATTATTTGGGATGTCCTATATATCCTTGAGTAGAAGTCCTTGTTGAAAGAAGCCTTGGAGGATCCACAAAATATTGCATAAGGAAAACTAGTTACTAGGCCTACATAGACAAAGGGAAAGGAAGCCAACATGGGTACATAACCCCAAACACCATATACATTTTTCAAATCCAAAGAGGGCATAAATAAAACAAAACCTACCCCATTCTATTTGATTCTTATCATAAGGAAGAAGTTGTTGCATAATTACATGGTCGAATCTGGCACTAACACCATGGTGATACCTAAATAGATCACGTATGTATTGTAACTATAGTATGATCCATTAAATCAAGGAGTAATGTAATTTATTGGGAGGAAAGTTCAAACCATAGGTATCATCAAGGATCTTCCCCTCACCTTATATTCTTTACCCAATATTACTATATCATAAGAATTTATAGTGATAGACATCTTGCCAATCTTCAGGCTATGTCTATTAAGATATTTCACTACCAAGATAGGTGGATGCCTATCTTTTGATTGGTCCCACCTGGTCTTGAGTACCAAATATGGATTGAAATTTAAAGTTTTATCTGAGCCTCTACATCTCAAACACATTATTGATGAGGCTATAATCAACTTTGAAGTAACACACACATCTTTCTCTAAGAAAGAGATGCATCATATAGAAATGCTTGAAGAAGAAAAGGTGGAAAATAATATAAGCCTAGAAGAAGAGGTCTTTATTAATTAATTCATCTAGATCAATCCATTCACAAACTTTTATGCCACCAATCTTAGGACCTACATGATCCATGTTGAAGACTAGGCCATCCCTAATGTTATAAAAGGGAAGGAGGATTAGAGTGAAGAACTTGAAGGTGAGTTTAGTTTTTGGAATCTACATTTTGATGGTGAAAAATGCAAGACAATATTTAGATTAGGCATCTAATTAGTTTCCCCAAGTGGAAAAGAGACCTATGAGCCTTTTGATTCCAATTTTCTTGTATAAATAATGAATTTAAATACAAAGCATTCGTTTATGGCCTCAACCTTGTTGAGCACATGGGCATAAAGTAGGTAAAAGTATTCAATTATTTCAAGTTAGTGGTGAGATAGGTGAGAGGGGTCATGAATGTGAAGAATGTCTAAATGAGATCCTAACAACATCATGATTGAAGAATTTGAAGCACTCAACATCTAGATTATTCCTAGATTTATGAACATGGAAGCTAAGAAAATGGTAATGATCATTCCCAATTTGAGCTAGTGATAGATTTGTTAACCAATGATTAAGTAGTGTGGGTGATTATTAGAACCACTATCTTAGATAATGTTAAAAAATGGCAAGTATTTGAAAGTGGTGCCTAGATCACCATGTTCCTTTAGTAATCATGCAAATTCATATAATGATTTTAACCAAAGATTGAGGAATTCTAGAGGTACTAGATCATGAAATTGAAATCCAATAAAAATATAAAAGGGTTGATCACCCTAGAGAATCTATTTGATTTTTATGATGTGAGGAATGACAAATGAAAGTTTGTGATAGCTAAGAGTGACTACTCTGAGCTTGATGTCAAACAAGGAAACTTAAAGTTTTGAAATAGGTTTCCCAAAAAGATAAAGAGATATTAATTTCCTTCTACAACAAGTATGAATGGATCATGTCATGGACCTATGATAATTTGAATGGGTATGACCATGAGGTCATCTAACACACCATAGACCTAGTGGAAGGATCCAAACCCATCTAACAAAATCAAAGGTTGGTAAACCCAAATATTGAGTCTCTCATGGCTCAAGAGCTAAGGAAACTAATTGACTCAATAATAATATACCCAATCAAGCATTCAACTTGGGTGTCTAACTCAGTTCTAATAAGGAATAAGAATGGAGATATTAGGCTATGTGTGGACTTATGGGACTTGAATAAATCATCACTAAAGGATCATTACCTTCTTCTTTTTATGGAGTATATTCTTCCAATAATAGCAGGCAAAAATATTTTCTCTTTAATGGATGGCTTCTTAGGATATAACCAAGTATGGGTGAATGAGGAATACCAACATAAGACCACATTCACTACAAAGCAGGGAACCTTCATGTATGTGAAGATACTTTTCAAACTCTCAAATTTAGGGGATAATTTACAACAAGATATGGATGTAGATTTTAAATTCTTGATCAATAAGATCATCCACATCTACCTAAATGACCTCACCATTTCCTCCAAGAATAAGGAAGATCATTTCAATCATTTGTAGAAGGTTTTCTGGAAGTGCCAAGAGTTTGAGGTGTATTTTAACCCCAAGAAGTGTGTTTTTGGAGTCCCATAAGGAAATATTCTTATATACATGATATCTAAATAAGAGATCACCATTGATCTATAAAGAGTAAAGGCCATCAGGGATTTGGCCTTTCTAGTCAATAAGAAGGTGGTCCAATCTTTCCTAGAAAAGATTAATTTCATTAGTAGATTCATATCTAACTTCATATGGTTGGTAAGGCTAATCACACTGATGCTAAAGAAATACCAACCCTTTAAATGGACCATAAAAAGAAGATTAGTGTTTTATATAATTAAATAAGTGATATAAACTACCCCCATGTTAATCAATCCTGACTTCTCTAAAGATTTCATCATGTATGTCTATGGGAGTGAACATATCCTATCAGTTGTGATAAATCAAGAGGAAGAAGAAGGAACAAGTGCACCCCATTACCTTATATTTAATAACCTTATGCAAGTGCAATTTTAAGTATAATTTCATTAAAAAATAGGCTTTCACCATTGTTAAGGGACTTAAAAAAATTAGGCACCTTATGGTGGAAAGCAAGATAATGGTGTATGTGGTGCATTTTAGTGTGAAGGAATATATAATGGAAGGAGAGATCACCTAAAAAAGGGCCAATTGGATCACCAATATCCTATAATATTATTTTGAAATTAGGCCAACCAAGGTGATCTAGGGAAGAGGACTTTATGAATAATTATCCTAATGCACAAATGCCCTAATAGAAGAACACGATACATTGAAAATGGTTTTACTTAATCAATATGAAATTGATATGTCTTGGGTTTCTTATGTAACCCATTTCATGGAAACCAATCAATATCCTAACATCCTCTTTACATGCAAAAGTTAGTTATATAGGTTGTAAGGGGCTAGCTAGACAATGGTCCAAGAAGTCTTCTTCAATAAAAACTTCAACAGAGATCTACTCTAATGCATCAAAAATCACAAGGCTGATAAATTTATATAGAGTATGCATTTCAATCCTTTGAGTAGACATTTATCATCAAATTCCACCATGACCAAGATTATATGCGTAGGATATTACTATCTAACCATTTTTACAACCTACCATTGGGCAATTAAGAAATGCCAACAATGTCAGTTCTTCATGGGGAAGCAAAAAAAAATTCAACCCACCAAATCTGATCATGGCCAATGAACCTTTTGCATAGTGGGGCATAGATTTCATTAAGATGATCAATCCCATCTCTAGCATAGGCCAAAAATGGATACCTATGGCCACTAAATATTTCATTAGATGGATAGAAGTAATCCCACTAAAAGAGGCAATGAAAAACATGGTCCTCAACTTCTTGGAGGAACTATTAGCAAGGTTAGATCCACCCAAAATGATAATTTTTGGTAATGTGAAATCCTTCATCAGTTCTATGATTTCTAAATTCATGTTTTGAAATGGTATCTTCCTAAAGACTTCATCTAATTACTACCTATAAGGGAATATATTGGCTAAATTGACAAACAAGAATATCATTAAGCTAATCAAAAGGATGGGTACCAAAAAATAAAGAGAGTGGAATATGCATGTGAAAATGGCCCTATGGGCTAACTAAGTTAATCTATATGAAATAGTATGAGCTAGTATATAGGAAGGAATTATTCACACCTATATCAACAATAATCCCCACCTTATAGTTTCTAAAGGATGTTGAGATAGTTGAGAATGAAGTGATGGAGGTTAGGTTGGTGGAATTGCTTATCCTCCAAGAAGTGAAAAAAGATCCAGTTAAGCTAAGGTCACTTGATAATAGATAGTCAAATTCAGGTTTGACAAATAGATGTCTGACCTAGGCTTCAAACTAGGAGATTTAGTCTTGAAATACAATCAAAGGGCCATGAAGCTAGGACAACATGCAAAGTTTGATTCCTTATGGATGGGGGAATTTGGCATTATTGGAAATAGAAATGGTAATTAATTTGAGTTGAAGTATTAAAAAGGCATTGAATATATGTATTTTAGTTAACAAAATCAACTTGAAATGCTTCAACTAATTTACCAGCCTTCCCCTTGTATATAGTTAGTTGATTTCATTTTTGCTTGTGTGTTTCCCTTATTTGTTTTTTTCCCTTTGTTTTTTCATTTTCATTTCTTTTTTTGTTGTTTAACTTCAAATAAGTGCCATTAACACTAGTGGTTCATCCCATTTCCAAGTGTATACACCCTGGCTCTCCTTGTTTATGAAATTGTCTATGGATAAACAATTATCTACCCCCATTCCCCTTGAAATTAATGTCCTATCACTCCATATTTCATGGTCCCTCATGATAATCACCATAAATCTCTAATGAGACACTCCTTAATTATGTGTTCCATGTTTTAGCATTTATGAGCACCCAATTTCAAAATTTTCATGATGATCATATTAAATTATGGGCATATAAAAACCACTCTCCTTGATGGGATAAACACTTAAATGCCTTAAAATTTTCTAAGAGAATTGGGTGAAGGAATTAGTAATTAAGTAGAGCATCTTGGATAGAGAAAATTGAGTGAAGAGGTGAAAAAATTATGAGCATGAGTTTATATCCAGTGCCTTCCTTAAGATCAAAGGGGGAATTGTTGAAAAGAGTTATAAAATGGAAACTTATAAAAATTTATCTAGTGGAAAAAGACATCTGAAGAAACAAAGAAACTAAGGATCAAGTGGTCATGAAGATCCCCAAACATAAGTTACTATGAGCAAATCTTATGCTTCATCATTAGTACAACCAAAATGCAAAGTTATAAACATTAAGAGCATATAAAAAGGATATTGCAAGGACACTTCATTGATACTTGATTATGCAGATGAGATCTTTGATCCCAAATTGGCAAAAAACCTAAAGAACCTAAGTGAGGGTACCCATGCTTGCATTCTCAAGAAGGTTTAGGCTAATGACTCTAATTCATTTAGGCATAGGATTTGGATCTCCACATGAGCTCACTACATGGTGCCTTTTGTGTACCCATGCCCCAAAATTATTGCCTTGTGTGAAAAAAGATATGATGCCAACACTAACATCATTACAGGGAACCACCTAAGAGTGAACATTGATACTAATGTAATATGATATATTACCTAACTCTCAATTGACCATAGTGATAATGTCTATAATGTAAAAATAATACAATTTTTGTGGGATACTCATGCCCATAAGCTAGATTTCTTTGATTTAGTCCTCCAAAGTAGCTACACTGAACCACCTCCTCTATTGATCACTCTCATGAGCTTTGCAACATGGGATATGAAGGATGCCATTTTCATGATGTCATTCATATTTGGGATGGAATCAAATACTAACATCTAAGATTTCCAATTAGGTTTAGTCTCCCTTATGAATATTATAGGCAAGGAAAGAGTTTACAAGATGGACTATGGGTGCCACTACCACTACCATCCATAATGAGCTAGCAAGTTTATCAACACATATTACCTTTAGGTATTCCTCCTTCCTCCTCTACCTAATTATATATCATAACACTAGGTGCTTCTCTCAATATTTCATTATCAACACCATTGAAATGGGCACCCATCCAAACATGGTGATCCTCATCTCCACGTGGACCCACATTCATTCAACCACACAAGATTACTATGAGTTTTTATATATCTTCCTATCCCTAGTCCTCATGGACCTCAATTATGAATCCATCATTTCTATAATGATGAACAACCAAAGGTCATGTCTCACTAATGGTAGGACTCTATTTTTTTTGGTTTTTTAGGACCCATTTCACATTCGTCTAGGTTCATAAATTTAAGGAGAATCCATTCCAACTCTTATGCTTACTCATAGATAAGACCCTAGCCCTAGAGTTGGATCATTAGCTTGATGTAATACACTCAATTTATGGCATAGGTTGTAATAAGAAGGCCATCTATGACATCCCCTTTTCAAAGGGAGGTATCATAGTGATGAGGAGGTTACATGGGTGCCTGCTCAATCTCAATCTAGTAGAGGTCAACCTTGACCATATTAATGATTGGTGGAACTATGACCCAGTTGGTCACATAACCTCCTTAAAGACCATCACTCCATTCACCCATGATCCTTGGTCATACCTCATGGAGTGAAGTTTTCCATTAGTTGAGGAAATAAATTATTATGTGGATCTATTTAAGATCTTAGGCACCCATAGGCCATGGGATTCCATTTATTAAGTGGTCCAAGATTTTGAACCTACAAATAAAATTACAAAGGTAATGAGAGTGCAGATCAATTAGAGGGGCTGGGGTAATGAGAAAATAGATGCTAATTAGAAATATAGGTAAGAAATCAATAAGTCAGGGCTAAATTTTGAAGATGTAGATATAGACAATATCTTTGATAGCCTCTAAGACAAGCACCATGTAAAGGAGGCCCTAGTAGAGGGATAATTCTTGGTCAAAGAATCAGAAAAAGAGGAGGACATCCATCTGGTTAAGGAGGAAGAAGCCCACATAATATAGAGGATTATGGAATGGCCACCTCCTCTATATCTATATTAGACTACCCAAAAGTAGTAAGCCCCTTTAAGGCAACCCAAGGTAGGGCCATCTCAATCTAGCTTTAGGGCACAAGCTTATAGTCCTACATCAGAGGCCTCACAAAATAAGTTGCATTTTCACACCCTTTTATCTCCACTTATATTGTATTTTTCACTCCATATTCACCCTACATCATTTCCACTATGTTATCACCACTCTCTAATTCCCAAATAATCACCTCATTTTTTGTGCCTTACTCTATGTGGTTGGTTACCCCTTATACCGTTTCTCACTTCCCCACTATGATCTACCACATCAATGCCTATAATGGTACAATCACCAACCACTCCTCTTCATAACCTCTAACATTTATTACCTTCCACCCTAACCCTTTATCCACTCATCTTTAGGGTAACAAAACCTATTGCTTTGTAAAAAGTGACCATTCCTTTCAGTTTTCCCTAAGGGTTCCCCTTTGTGGGGAAAAATATTTAATCACAAGCGCAGTTCTATTAGTATAGGTTTTATGCACACCATAGTCATAATGAGTTAGCCTCTAATATTTTAATATCTTAATGGAGGTAAACTCCACTCCAAGGCATGAGTTATAGGTATGCGTTTTATTTCAACTTGTTGATGGAATAGTGGGTAGGGCATGTAGGTTGTTGACAAGGTTTTTAGATGGAGGTTTGGTTTCAAATAAGGGTAGTTAATCTATATATGAGTTAGATGGGTGACTAGTTTCTAATCTAGAGTGGGTAGATCTCAAAATAGCTCAAAGAAGTAGGGAAGGGTAAGGCAAAAAAAAGATTCTATGGTTTTCAAGAACTACTCCCCTAGCTAATTTCTAAAAGGACAAGATCTCCCATACCGTATGCCTATTTATATCAACAATTTCATACACATAACCAGACATAGATAAGAAGTCTAAAGGGATAAAGATGCAATAAATTCATAAGCCTTAAATAAAGGTTGCTCCTTTTAGGGTAGATGTTGCACACTCTTAATCAGGAAATTATGGATTGGGCTAGTGAAGTATCTAAGGTAGCTATTACACACACATATAAAACTACATCCAAGAAATCACTCATGCACAATCAAAATTATGAATCAATTCAAAATTGAATATCTTAACTAATACATTTACCAATCTTTCAATAGTTATTTTACATCTATAGTTTAGTATATCAATAAAAATAATCAATAATATATTCATAGCTTTTGCATACTAAATATTATTGAAACATATAACCAAAAAAAGTAACAAATAATTACACAAAATTGGAAATAAAATACACAAACACATTTGTTGATGATCAAAACTCATGTTGCTCTTATATTCAAAAATTATCTGACCAAAATCCAAGTTAGATCATAATTGTTTATATAGACTTAGAGAAGGGGTCACCTCATCCTCCAAGTTCATGCAAGGTAATTAAATGTGATAGAACATATAGTTCTAACTATGGTCTAAAACTGTATAAGAGTCTACTTATAGTTATCAGTTTAAAATATCCTTTGCCAAAGTTGTGAAACATGTGCATATTTATAAAGATAGAGGCAATTTTAAAAATTATACCAGTTAGCAAAAATTCATATGCCTCTTTTTATAGGTTATGAGAGAAACTTATTGATCTTTCAGATTAGCCACCTTCAAATAGAACTTAGGCATATGCTTGAAGGACCAAAATCATTTTAATAATGTCTTAGAGATAGTGACACTACTATTAGCCATGACTAATCTAAACTGTGCATTGCATTCTCACCCATGCTTTTTATATAATCTATATCTTCACTTTTATATTCACCATTCATATTAATACATGTATGTTCATACTCTAGATTAACTGTGAGACCTGATGTCCATTGATAAATATAGATCAAGTGTTCAAAGATCCAAGTATTCTATCTATAATGCCTTAATTTTTTTCAAAATGTGACACCTATCAATACTTGATTGAGTCCAAGATCTTTGAAAAATCCATGTTGATCTTGCATTGTCGATCCTTATGTACTAGTTTAACATGGTTCATTAAATTTCAGTGCTTTTGGTCCATTAAAACCTATGTTCTTGACACTTTTCATTCCCTATTTTTATTTAATTCATATTCATGCCACTTGGTAGCTGCTCAAGGATTCTAAGATCTATGTACTAGGCTCCAATTATGGTGGCACTTATCACTCTAATGGAGATTTGACATTTTAAATTACTCTTGCATCCTTTTATCAAATGGGCTCAAGCAGATACATGTCATAGGATATTGATTTAAATCCAAATTAGTAATTTATGAGGTTAATTTTGATGTTTACATGACCATCAATAGATGTCCTTGTGAGCATCAAATGATGTCTGCATGAATATCAAATTTCATCTCTTAAGTTTTGACATGTTGCTGAGGTTAAATTTGATGTTCACATGATTTTAAAATGATGTATTCATGACTATTAACTAAAATTCATGTGACTATCAAATTTAATATTGTCAACTTGACACATGTCATTTCTTTAGGATTCCCTACTCCTGTGAACATAAGCAAAAAAAACTTAGCATAATACTTTGGGAAACATGTATAAAGGAACCTACATGAATATTCTAGCCTAATGAAATATGATTTGGACTTGGAATAAAATATTAAACTAAGATCAAAACATAATTAAATTATCTCTAAGTTAAGATGGCCCTTAGAAGTCTGGTATTTATTTTGAGTTAATTGTGTGTGGTCAGGATTTCTATCAGGGAATTGTTTCAGATAAAATGTCTATAATAATTTTATTAAAGGGTCTTTTATTTAGACAAAATATATGAGATGCAAATTTTGAAGATGTTCCATTAGGGGAATTAAAAATGCTTTTAAAAATTCTCTTGAAGACTCAATTCTCTTGAGCAAAATGTTTGAAGGGTTGTTTGAAGGGATGGTCTCAAAAAGGGTTGAAGGGAAAGATATTTTGATCAAAATATTTGAAAGAATTGGATGAAGGTCAAAATGATCAAGACAAAAGTGTTGAAGGAATTGGTTGAAGGAGAAAAGGGCCTGGGAAAAAAGTCCTAAAGGGTAAGTGGTCACTTTAGAAATCCCATAGGGTATATTTCAAAATGTTTGAAGGGTCGGTTCAGAGAGTATAAAGGTCATGTGCCATTAGGGAAATTGTTTTGGGTTTTTTTTGTTGGACAAATTTTTTGAGACACAAAGTCTGAAGGAAATGGCTTGGGGTAAAAAGTCTTGAAGGATAGGATGATAGGATAAAATATGCTTGAGATAAAAGTCCCAAAAGGCATGTTCAAAAGGGATAAATGGTATAATTTGTGGAAAAAATGCCTGAAGGGTATACTTCATAGGGTAAATTTTGATGGGAAAGGGCCATTATAAAATTCCTTAAGGGTAACCACAAAATTCTTGAAGAGCACTTTCAAAAGTCCAAAGGGTATGTTCAAAAAGTCTAAATGAATATGTGTCTTTGACAAAAATTTCAAAGTGTAAGCTGGAGGCAAAGGGTCATTTTAAAAGTTCTTAAGGAATTGCATTAGAGAATTATTTTAGACAAAATGTCTAAAATAATTCTCTCAAAGGGTCTCTTTTATTGGATAAAATGTTTGAAGGATTTCAATTGGCTTGGGGAAAGTGTCTCGGATCAAATGTTTGAAGGAAAGGTTCAAAAAGGCAAAGGTGCAATACAAAAGTCATAAAGGATAAGCATAGAGGGGCTGAAGGGAAATTAAAAAAGGTTTGAAGGAATTTTATTAGGCAAAATGGCTGCAATAATAAGGTTGAAATACATGTTGCACAAATACCGAAGGGTAGGTTCAAAAGGTAGAAGGTAATTTAAAAAGTTTCAAAGGGAAATATCAAAATGCCAAAGGGTAATTTATATCTAGAAATAATTAGAAGGATCTACTTCATATGACATTCATCCAAGATAAATTCCCCAAAGGATCTACTTTATAAAAGCTGAAGGGCAAGTTCATTTCTTGTGGGAAAATGTCTTAACAAGATTGTCTATAAGAATAAGTCTGATTCAGGGAAATTATTTAGGTAGAATTATTGTGTGTAAAATGCTGCAAAGAGTAAATTCCATCAGAAAAAATATTTGACATAATAAAATTAAAGGCCAATTCATATGAAGCAAATGTTCTAAAGAGACAATCCTAAAAACATAAGGTCAAAAACATAAATCCTAATAAAGACTCTCTAAGAAGGTTAGTCCATGAAAACACAATACAAATGCTATTACAAAAAGGCCAATAATAAATTTTATCCCATATTTTTCATAAACATATAGAAGAGGGGCTCAAATTAAAGACCATAGTCTAAAAAAAGTGGGTCCCCATTTCCCTATGAAAAGAGGGGGTGTGTTAGGTATAACAAATGGTAACTTATAGGGGGAATACTCTTGAATATTCAAAAACTTACAACTCTAGTTTTTAATCATACATTAGTCATGAAGTATGCCACAAAAGAATACTTAAATCAAAAATATTAAAGAAACTCCTAAGTTAATTCATACAACATATTTGACTTCCAATTTTCTTGGATATGTGTGTGTTAAAAATATAGTTTATTTAACCTCTATTATGATGAATTTTTTAAAAAGGCTTTGATGGGGCTGTAAGTTTTATTCCAACAACTACTAAATCTCAAAAATAAATGAATTTCAAGTATTGCTCTTCTATCAACCAAGTGCCCATAACCCCAATAGAGATACATTAGTCTCCTCTTCTCTTTCCATTATTTTCTCTTGATCATGATGCATGGTACATTAACCTTATTTCATCATGTGAACCTTTTGATTTTATTTTGATTTTCTTTTGCTCTTTTGAATCCATTGGTTCTTTCTTCCTTTTTTTTCTCTTCTTTTTTTTTGAATGGAAAAGAGAAGAGTTGAAACCCTAGTGAGATGGTATAATTATAAAACAAATCATTACTAGAATGTCCATGTTAGCTACACCTACACCCAAAATTATCACTTTCAATAGGTATTTAAAGTGATAAGTGTATTTTATCTAATAAAATAAGAAAAAAATTATAAATTTGTATGAAGTAATCTGAGAGCAACTTCCATGTGCCTAATAAAAGTATTCAATTATGATACCATTCAAAATAATCCATGATTACCTACCTTTATCCTAAAGACTCAAAAACACAAAAATATTCTAAATTTATATACTAGTCCCAAAGTGTCAAGATTTTAATTCCTCACTTTTCCATAATTTGTACTCTCAATTGGTTTGGATTTTAACTTGGTTATTTTCAAATAGAAAGCAAAGAACAACTACTCTAAGAAAGCACTGAAATCTAATCTAGAAAGCATGAAATCTAATATATGAAAACAAAATACTAAAACTAGGAAAGATTCATCTAGAAAGTAGGAAACTAGTATATGAAAGAAAGAAATCTAAACTATGAAATAAGGAAACTCTAATCTAATCCTATAGCCACATTCATCCATCCTTCACTACTCAATAACTTTAGTAAATGGTACAAACCTGAAGTATTGCTTTAAGAACTATCCATTTACTAGATATGTAGGCTCATTTCCTTAGAAGTCCTTTAGACAAAACATGTTATTGCCCATGGTCTGTAAAATCTTGTATGGTCCAATCCATAGTGGGGAAAACTTATCATGTTGTCCTTTTTTCTCATGGGATTTATCTCAAAGTATCACTAGATCTAAAATATTCAATGCTTTGACCTTCACCCTCTTATCAAACCACATCTTGACCATGTCCTAATGTTTGATGAATGTTTATAAGTATTTAGTCCTTGAATCTTTCACTTCTATTATTTCCATCAATCTCAATTCTACTTTATCACTTGGTTCCATGTATTCCTACATAAACTAATAAGTGGGTAGATTTAAAAGGATCAGAAGGACCACATAAGTCACCACCAAATAGCTTGCATTGGGGTAGATTTCAAAGGATCTTGAATAGCTAGCATGTATTTGGGTATATTTCAAAGGATCAAAAGGACCACATAGGTCACCTACAATCCATATTTAAAAGATGCAAAATGTTAGTTATTTCATTAAACCCAAAGAAGAGCATATTTGAAGTGACTAAAGGTAAGCTTTTAGGGCACATAATCACAAAGGATGGGATCACCATTGATTTAGATAGAATTTAGGGGATTTTAAAAATTTAGCCACTAAACAAAAAGAAGGAGCTCAAATCATTTTTTGTAAATATTAACTTCAAAAGTAAGTTCATCTTAGGATTTACAGAGATTGTTAGATCCTTGAATGCCATCCTCAAGTAGGATGCCAAAATAGAGTGGATAGTTGAAGCCCAAAAGTCTTTCTAGGACATTAAAGATGTAACATCATAGGCTCTAGTGTTGATCACTCCAAATCTTAATAAATATATATACCTATACTCATTTTATTCAAAGTATTTAGTTGCTTCTATCATCACATAGAAGAAGGATTATACCAAACACACAATCATGTTTATGAGTTCAAACCTAAAAGATGTATAACTTAGGTACTCTATGATTGATAAATATATTTTTACCCTTGTCAAAGTAGTGAAGAAGTTTTGGCACTACATTTTGAGGAATAAAGTCATTGACATTGTGCATGATATTTCATTCAAGCTCATCACATAATGAGCTAGCAGAATAATGAGGAAAATAGATGGCCAAGCTAAAAAAATTTGACATAGAGGTCATATGTGTATAAGCTGATGATATTTAGCTTAATAAATTCAAGAGTGATCTTCCAATGTGCTATTAATAAGATAGCTTGCATTGGTACTTATTTCTTACTTGATTGACCACCATTTATAAGTTTTCAAATACTAATATTTGTTTAACATTATTCTTGAGTGCAAACTGTAGTCCTAGGACTAAAGCCTTTTACTCAATTATGTTATTAGTACATGGACATTGCAATTTATATGCTTCCAAGAATTACAACCCTTGTGGATCAATCAGTTTGATTCTCATGCTTAATCTTTGTTTGGATCTAGCATCATAAAAGTGTAGAGTCCATAGCTAATTGGAACCTTTAAATTCTAGCTTATATAATTGATTATGGATAGTAAAAGTATAAAAATGAAGGTTGAGAGACTCATAATTTACCTCTTCATTCTTGATGGTGTAATTCATAATGGGATATTTCATCCTTAGCTCTCTATCAATTTTGATTTGATTCACAACTCCTCTCTATGGTAGGCATATATGAGAAAAGTTTGTAGAGAGATATCTATTAAGAGTTTTGGACCATAACAACCTGTAGCCTTAAAGTATGTCCATTACTAGAATATTAATAGTCATTTGGAATCTAGGTTCAGATGCTACTTAAATGTGCACATTGTTCAATTCTCTAACTATTAAGATAGTACTATCTTATCCAATTATGATACTATACTCTTTGACAAGCTTGACATAAAACCAATATTTTGACATATGGATGTAGGCATGATAGTTATAGATGCTCTAGAATCAAGTAAATAGTTATGAATGTTCTTACCAAATGCTCAAATAGTCAGTAGAAAAGGAAGAACTTATGGCTTGCTCTTGTAGATGACTTTGATGTTAGATGCTTTTGATTTATTTGTAGATGCCTTCACTTTTTCCATATGTGTCTTCCTAGTAATGGAATTATAGATCAACTACTTTTGTTTGATGATCTATGCTAACTCATGAAGAGTTATATTCACCTTGTTCTTCTTCATATCCTCAATAATATTGTATCCTCCTTTACTTGGTTCTTCCTTACTCTTCTATTGATCATTCCCCTTTGGATGGGGTGGATTATTGTTTTCTATTAGATTAGGAGGAATCACTATGGTATTTGGGTGAGTCAATGTTGTGAGTAGATTCTTATTCCTTAGATTGTATGCACCTCTCTATAATTGATAAAAAGTATGAACTTCATCCATGTTGTCATGTAGCTCATTGTCATATTCATATGGAAAATTAAACATGTGAGTTTCAAAGAATATGGTAGTGCTGAAAGAGCTAGGATTTGTATGATGTTCAAGTGGATTATTCATCTAATCTTGTCTAACCACTTCTATTTTAAAGATTTTGATTGCTATGCAAAATTCAATGTAGTTGAGCTCACCATTCTCAAAAGTATTATGAATTTTGCACCAATTGGGAAGATTTGTCTCTACTATGTTGGTCTCTAAAAGCTTGTTGGAATGTTTAGGCATATTGAATGGTCTATTATATCTTTGAAATCCATAATTTTGATTGCTAGTTGGGCCATTTACATTTCCCATCTTCCTTTGCATATTCAAAAAATCATTGTTCAACTTTTGAACCATCTTCTGAATAGAATCCAATTATGACTTTATGGAATCCATACCTTGTAAAATCGTAGTGAGAAGTGTAGTTTCTTGTTGGTTTTATTGATAAACATTTCATGTCACTTGAATTTTCAAGTAGATAAACTTCAATTGTGTTGTATGTGTTATTGGAGGTAGTGTGTATAATTGGTTCTGATTGAATGTTGAGACATTCTACCTTGCATGCAGAACTATATTTAGTGCTAAACATTAGGTGATATAAGCATCTAAGGATTGATATACCTATTTATGGTGATATCTTATTTTAACTCTAACACCAAAGTGTTGTCCATAATTTATCTTCTCAAGAACATGACAATAATAGGGTCCAAGGCATTCTTGTACATTTCCAATGCTAATTCTACCTCTGGTTTATATATTAGGGTCAACTAGTTGTACACCCTCTTTCATCTTCCATTAAAAGTGTGGATGGTCTCATCAGGTTCCCTCTTCATGTTGGTGAAGTGTTGTTATATCAAACTAGGATTGGTGACTTGCCCAAACTATACAAGAAAAGCTATTTGACATTCATCCCAAAGAAGTGATGGAATTTTTGGTTAGATTTAAATAATAATGTTAAGCAACATCCATCAAAGTATAAGGGAATAATATGCATATAACATTCTCATCAATGACATTCATTAGTCTTAAATCAACTTTAACTGATTTGATATGTTCCTCTATTATCATTGATCCATAAGGAGAAAAGGATGGTAGGTATTTTTTAGGATTTTGAGGCAAATCATGCACATCTCCTAGGATGATGATAACAAATCCAACTAACCAGATCTATTTTTAAGCCATTGGTTGATTAAAAGGTAATGGGTTCCTTATGGGTAAGTGATTCCTTACTAGAGGGGGATTATTTTAAACTAGGCTTGTTGACACAATTCTAGGTCTACTATGATTTGACAAGGGTGATAATAATAAACTAGCCTAGGAATTAGATTTGGTCACTCTCCTTGGTGACTCTAGTATAACTCTATGTAAAGGATATCTACTACTATCAAGGGTGTTTCCCTCTTTCTAGTGCCATTTAACTGTTGGTTTGGGTTTTATGCACACCATAACTATGACGAGGTAGCCTATAATAGTTTAGGATATCAATAAAGGTAAACCCCACTCAAATGCATGAGTTGTAGGTATGTGGTTTATTTCAACATATTGATGGAATATTGGGTAGGGTATGTAGGTTGTTGAAAGGATTTTTGGATGGAAGTGTGGTTCTTAATAAGGATAGTGAATCTCTATGTGAGTTATATGGGTGGATGGTTGCTAATGTAGAGTGGGTAGATCTAAAAACAACTTAAAAAAAGGAGGTAAGGACAATGTAGAAAATAAATATTATGTGGTTTTCAAGAACTACTCCTTGGCTAATTTCTAAAAGGACAAGGGCTCTTAGAACCTATGCTTATTGCTAGTAGCAATTGCACACACAAAATTAGACATGGCAAAAAAGTCTAAGGAGATAAAAATTCTAGAAATTAACAACCCTTAAAAAAAGGTTGCTCCTTTTATGTCATCTATTTCAAATCCTTAATCAAGATATTATGGCTTGAGTTAGTGAAGTATCTAATGTAGCTATTGCACACAGAAAAAACTACATCCAAAAAAGCACTAATGCACAATCAAAATTATGAATCAATTTAAAGTTGACTATATTAACCAATACATTTACCAATATTTCAATAACTATTTCACATCTACATATTAGTATAGCAATAAAAATAATCAAGAGTCTATTCATAAATTTTGCACACTAAATATTATTGAAACATATAACCAAAGAAAGTAACAACTAACTACACAAAATTAGAAATAAAATACACAAACACATTTATTGATGATCAAAATGATGTTGTTCTTGTATGAAAAAAATATCTAACCAAAATCCAAGTTTACGCAAGGTCACTACATGTGATAGTTAGAACATATAGTTCTAACTCTGGTCTAAAACCATATGAGTCTACTTACAATTATTAGTTTAAAATAATCTTTGCTAATGTTGTGTAGAATGTGCATGTTTATAATGATAGGCAATTTTTATAATTATAGTTCAAATTATATGAAAAATTTAAATAAATTCACCATTGACCAACACTACACATGCCTCTTTTTATAGTTTTTGAGAACAACCTATTGATATTTCATATTAGCTACCTTTAAATAGAACTCAAACATTTACATAAAGGACCAAAATTTCTTTACTAATATTTTAGAACCAATGACACTATTATTATCCATAACTAATCTAAACTATGCATTGCATGCTCATCTATATTTTTTATAGAATATATACCTTCATTTTTATATTTACCATTCAAATTAAGACGTGCGTGTTCATACTTTAACTTAACTATGAGACCCAATGTATATTGATAAATATAGCTCAAGTTTCCAAAGATCCAAGTATTATGTCCATAATTCCATACTTATTTTAAAAATGAAATATGTGTCAACACCTATTTGAGTCTAAGATCTTTGAAAAGTCCATGTTGATCATGCACCATCAATTTTTATGTACTAGTTTAGCATGGTTCATTGGATTTTAGTTCTTTTGTCTCATTGATTCTTATGTGATTGACACTTATCATTCCCTAATTTACTCTAATTCATATTTGTGGCACTTGGTAGTGTCTCAAGGCTCCTAATATATATGCATTGGGTTCTATGATGGTGACACCTATCACTCTAATAGAGATTTCACATTTCAACTCACTCTTGCATCATTTGATAAAATAGGCTCAAGTAGACATACATCATAGAATATTAATTTAAATCCAAATGGGTAATTTATGAGGTTAAATTTCATGTTAGTGAAATCATCAACTAACATCCTCATGAGCATCAAATGACATTTACAAGACTGTAAAATTTAATCTCATAAGTTTTGACACATTATTTAGGTTAAATTTGATGTTCATGTGACCATCAAATGACATCCTTGTGATGATCAAGTAACATCCACATAACTGTAAAATTTAATCTCATCAACTTTACATGTGTCATTTCTTTGGGATTCCCTACTCTTATGAATTTAAGAAAAAAAGACTTCACATAATACTTTAGGAAACATGTATACAGGACCCCATATGAATATTATAGCCTAATAAAATATGATTTAGACCTAGGCTAAAATATTAAATTAAGCTTAAAACATAATTAAAATCTCTCTAAGTAAAGGTGCCACTTGGAATTCTTATATTTGTTTTAGGGTAATTGTGTGGGGGAATTTTTTGGGATTTTTGTTCGCGAATTGTTTTGGACAAAATGTCTGTAAAAATTCTCCCAAAGGGTATTTTTTTAGATAAAATGTCCAAGACACAAATTTCAAAGGAATTATATTAAGAGAATTAAAAATGTCTGCAATAATTCTCCTAAAGACTCAATTCTCTCAGACAAAATGTCTGAAGGAATAATTAAATGGATGGTTTGAAAAAGGGATGAAGGGTAAGATGTATCAGATAAAACGTCCAAAGGAATTAGTTAAAGTACAAAATTCCCAATATATAATTCTTGAAGGAATTATCTGAATAGAAAAAGGGATAGGGACAAGATTCTTGAATGGTAAGTGATCACTTCAAAAAGACCAAAGGGTATTTTCAAAAATGTTTGAAGGGTCATTTTAGAGAGTCTGAAGGGCATATACCCTTAGGAGAATTGTTTTGGGATTTTTGGGTTCAAAAAAAATGTCTGAAACATAGTCTAAAGGAAATGTCTTGAGGTAAAAGGTCCCAAAGGATAGGCTTATATGGAAAAAAATTCTCAAGAAAAAATTCCCAAAGGGCATGTTTAAAAGGGCTAAAGGGTCTACTTCATGGAAAAAATGACTAAAGTTTCTACTTTTTAGGGTATATTTATATTGGATAGGGCCCTTACAAAAGTCCTAAATGGTAACCACAAAATTCCTAAAGGGAAATTTCAAAAGGCCAAAGTGTATGTTCAAAAAGTATGAAGGAATATGTGTCCTTGACAAAACTTCTAAAGGGCATGTTGGAGGTAAAGGGTTATTTAAAAAATATTAAAAGAATTTCATTAGGGGAATTGTTTTGGAAAAAATTTCCACAAAAATTCTTTTGAAGGGTCTTCTTTGTCAAATAAAATGTCTAAAGGAATTCAATTAGCTTGGGTAAAGTGTCTCAAATGAAATTTCCAAAGGAAACATTCAAAAAGGCAAAGCTGAGGGACAAAAGTCCTAAAGGATAGGTATAAAAGGGAAATTTAAAAAGTCTAAAGGAATTTCGTTAGGTAAAATGGCCACAATAAAAAGGCTAAAGGACATGTTGTACAAAGCCTAAAGGGTAGGTTTTGTAGGTTGAAGGGAATTTCAAAAATTCTGAAGGGAAATTTCAAAATGCCAAAGGGACATTTCAAAATGTTGAAGGGTTCTTTCTATTTAGAGATAATCCAAAAGGACTAATTCATAGGACATTCATCCATGACAAAATTCGTAAAAGATCTACTTCATAAAGGCCAAAAATGAAATCTCAAAAAGGTTGAAGGGTAAGTTTATTTTCTTGGGAAAAATATCTTAGCAAGATTATCCACAAGAATAAGTCTAATTTTGGAAAATTCTTTTAGCAGAATTATTGTGGGGAAAATGCTACAAAGAACAAATTCTATTGAATAAAATGTCTAACATAATAAAAATCAAAGACCAGTTTATGTAGAATAAAAGTTTTGAAAAGAAAATATTGAAAACATAAGGATGAAAACATAAATCCTAACAAAGACTCTTGAAGAAGGTTAGTCCATGAAAACACAATACCAATATTATTCTAAAAAAGGCCAATAATCAATTTTTTCCTTGATTTTACATTAACATATAGAAGAGGGACTCAAATTCAAGACCATAGTCTAAAAAAAGTGGGTTCCCATTTACCTATGGAAAGAGGGGATGTGTTAGGTATAAGAAATAACGACTTACATGAGAATACTCCTGAGTATACAAGAACATATAACTCTAGTTTGCAATCGTAAATCAATCATGAAGTATGCCACAAAAGAATACTTAAATTAGAAACATGAAAGAGACTCCTAATTTAATTCACACAACCTACTTGCCTTCTAATTTTCTTGGATATGTGTGTGTCAAACATGTATTTTATTTAACCTCTATTATGATGACTTTTTCAAAGGCTTAGATGGGGTTTTAGGTTTCATTCCAGCATCTATCAAAGCTCAAAAATAAAGGAAACGTAGGCATTGTTATGCTACTAGCCAAGTTTCCATAGCCCTAATAAAGATACCTTAGGCTCCTTCTCTTCTCTTTCAATTATATTCTCTTCATCATGATGCATGGTAAATTGACATTATTTCATCATGTGAGATTTTTGATTTTATTTATATTTTCTTTTGTTCTTTTGAATCCATTAGTTTTTTCTTTTTTCTTTTTGTTTTTTTCTTCTTTTATTATTGAATGGAAAAGAGAAGAGTTGTAACCCTAATGAGTTGGTATAATTATAAAACAATTCATTACTAGAACATCTCTGCTAGCTATACCTACACCCAAAATTATCACATTCAATAGCTATTTAATGTGATAAGTACATTTGATCCAATAAAATAAGAAAACTTTCAAAATTTATATGAAGTACTTTGAGAACAACTTCTACATCCCTATTAAAAGTATTCAATTTTGACACCATTTAGAATAATCCATGACTACCTACCTTCATCTGAAAGACTCAAAAACACAAAAATATGCCAAATCTGTGGACTAGTCCCAAAGTGTCAAGATTTTTTTTCCCCTTTTTCACAAGTCATAAGCTCAGTTGGTTTGGATATTAACATGGTTATAGTTAGAGAAAACACAATTTTGATCATTAGAGAAGGCAAAGAATAACTACTCTAAGAATACACTAGAATATAATGTAGAAAACATGAAATCTAATATATGAAAACAAAATATAGAAAGTAAGAAAGATTAATCTAGAAAATAAGAAGCTAGTCTATGAAAGCAATGAAATCTAATCTATGAAAGTAGGGAACTCTAATGTAATCATACACTTACATTCATATATCACTCCTTACTCAGTAACATCAACTAATGGTATAGCCCTAAAGTAGTGATTCAAGAACTATCCATTAACTAGATATGTAAGCTCATTGCCTTGGATGTCCTTTAGATGAAACTTGTTATTGTCCATGATCTCTAAAATCTGGTATGGCCTAATCTATAGTGGGTAAAAATTGTCATGTTGTCTTTTTTTCTCATGGACTTTATCCTAAAGTAGCACTAGATATAAATTATTGAATGCTTTGACCTTTGCTCTCTTATCAAACCACCTTTTGACCATGTCTTGGTGTTTGTTGAGTGTCTAAAAGGCTTTAGTCCTTAAATCTTCCATTTCTATTATGTCCATCAATATCGATTCTACTTTATCACTCAGTTCTATGTACTCCTACATAAACTTATAAGTGGGTAGCTTCAACATAATTAGTAACATAGGATTGTGTCCATAAACTAGTAGGTAGGGTGAAGCTTTAAGGGCTTGATTGTTTCTAGTATAATTTACCCAAAAGAATACTTAAATAAATTGTTCTGGTCCTTAAAAATGTCCCCTATTGATTTATTGATTGCATTGATCATATTTTTGTTTGTTAACTCAGCTAGTCCATTTCCTTAAGGGTGATGGTTAGAAGCTAACCTGATAATAATCTAGTTATCATGTGTCCATTCAATAAATTCCATTGATATAAAATTTGGTCCATTATCAAAAACCAATTAAATAGGTGTGCCAAATCTATTTGGTATGTGTTAACCCAAAAAGAAAATTACATCTTATGCTCTATAATTCTTTGTGGCTATAGCTTCAGTTCATCTAGTGTAATAATCTATAGAATTAATTATGAATTTATGGCCTACTAAAGAATTTGGGCTGATGACACCAATGAAGTATAAATCCCATTGAGAAAATGGCCTTCCTTCAACAACTGACTATAAATTCATTGCTATATATACTTCTCCCTTGGCTAAAGCTTAAATTTATGACATGTTCTCACATGAGCATGAGCATCTTTGAAAATTTTTGGCCAATAATATCATATTCTTAAGATCTTATAGCCTATGGTATTCCTAAAAGGATGACCATTACCTATCTTCTAATGACATTTCTCTAAGATTTATTTAGATTCCTCTATAGATACACAATTGAGGTAAATACCTTCATAATTCCTTCTATAAAGGACTCCCTTATTGATCATGTAATGAGTAGCTTTGAATCTCAAGGATCTTCTTCTCTCTCTATTGAGCTTCAATGAATAAGTTCCTATAAGTAAATACTATATTATATTAGTATACCATTCTCCTTTAGATATTTGATCTTCACATACCTTTTCAATTGTGATATGTATATCTAGTTTAGTCATCACCTAAATAATTCCTTGCCTTCAAATGATATTTGTAGTATTGATCTCTATGCCAAATTATTATAGTTTGGCCATCTATTTGTCTCATCATTCTCCTAACTCATTTTTTGATAGGGTCATCTTGATATCAATATTAGGCACAATAATAATGACTTTATTCCTCAAGATGTAGTGCCAAAACATCTTCACTATTTTTATAAGGGTAAAAATCTATTTTTTAATCATAGAGTACCCAAGTTCCACATATTTTAGGTATGTGTTCATAAACATGATTAGATGCTCAGTCTTGTCCTTCTTTTATGTGATGATACTAGTAATCAAATTCTTTGAAGGAAATGATTATAGATATAAATCTTTATTAAAAATTAGACTGATATACACAAGAGCCTATGATATTATGTATTTAATGTCCTAGAAGGACTTTTGAGATTAAGTTGTCCACTCTATTTTGGCATCTTACTTAAGCATGGAATTCAAGGGTCTAACAGTATCTATAAATCTTGATATGAACTTCCTTATAAAGTTAATCTTTTCTAAGAATGATTTGAGCTCCTTCTTGTTATTTGGTGGCTAAATTTTTGAAATTGCCTAAATTCTATTTGGATCAATGGTGATCCCATCTTTGGTGATGATGTACCCCAAAATCTTTACCTTAAAACACTTTAAATATGTTCTTCTTTAGGTTTAATGAAATAATAAACATTATATATCTTTCAAATATGGACTATAGGTGACTTATTTAGTCCTTCTGATCCTTTGAAAATATGTTAAGATCATCTATATAGATGATTATGTATTTTCTTGTTAGTCCTTTAAAAACGTGATCCATGGTGCATTGAAAGGTTTCTATTATGTTTATTAGGCCAAATGACATCCTCTTATATGTATAAGTTCCCCACTTCATGGTAAACATCATCTTCATTCTATCTTCAAAATTTCACCAATACCTATTGTAGCCAGAAAATCGATCTAAGAAGGATATCATTTCATAACCACTTATTATTTGTATCATCTCATCTAGAGAAGGTGGGAGATAATTATATTTTTCAAAATACTTGTTGATATTCATAAAATCAACATATAATCTGATCTTACCATTATTATTTCTTACTGGGACCAAATTGGTCACCCAGGTATAATGTCAGACTAGGAAGATTATTTTTGCATTCAAAATATTCTCCACTTCTCTCTAAATGAGAGGCTATAGAATATGATTAATTGATCTTTTCTTCTATTTAAATGGTTTGTGATCTAGATTTAATTTAATCATGTGAGTGATGAACTGAGGGTCATAAACTTTATATCTTCATATGTCCATGCAATGGCATTGCTATATTGAGCAATTAAATCCTTTACTCACTATTTCTCTTCTAAGGTGCAATCAAGGATGATATTCACATAATGTGGGTTGTGCTCATATCCTATATTTTCCTTTCTAAATTTTGATTCATTAACCTTTGTTTGTCCTAGCTATTGTGCCTAACTATCTATGTTGAATGATATTTCCAAGGAAACCAAGTCGATTAGAATTCAATTCTCTTTAAGGTGAAGAATGCCTTCTTTGT
The DNA here is from genome assembly GCA_037957365.1 of Torreya grandis. Lineage (NCBI taxonomy): Eukaryota > Viridiplantae > Streptophyta > Pinopsida > Cupressales > Taxaceae > Torreya > Torreya grandis. Next base: position 787,016 of record JARHVA010004796.1, on the reverse strand, counting down.
CCGATTCCTCTTAATAGAGGTGATTAATTTCCTTGTCATTCATTATTTGGGATTTGAACTCACCTAAATTAGTTTGAATCTAAATAATATATTGGTCATTATTAAAGACCTAGAAATTCTCTACATTATCTGGAATAGAGGGGCATGATACAAATTCAATGGATAATTTTTTTACCTTAGATTCCTATAGTGGCTCTAGATTAGTAGTAGAAATAAATAGCAAATAAATTTTATAATTTATCTCTCTAATAATTTTTACTATGTTAAAATCTTAAAATAATTCAATCATGTCCCACTCTTTGTGCTTGTATCTCTTCAAATCATATAAATTTCATTGGTACTTATTTCTAACTTGATTGACCATCAACTCTGTGTCATCAAATACTGATATTTACTTGACATTATTATTGAGTGCAAATTTTAGTCCCAAAACTAAATCCTTATACTCAACTATGTTATTAGTTCATGTAAATTTCAATCTATATGCTACACATAATTTCTTACCTTATGGATAAATTAGTTCAATTCCCATGCCTTATCTTTGTTTGGATATAGTTCCATCAAATTGTAAAGTTCGTAGCTGATTGGAACCTTTAATTTCTATCTTATGTACTTGATTATGAGTAGTAAAAGTATAAATACCAAGGCTAAGAGACTCATACTTTACCTCTTCATTTTTGGCATTGTACTCTATAATGGGATATTTCATCCTCATCTCTCTATCAATTTTTTTATGATTTACAAAGCCTCTCCATGGCAGCCATATCTGAGAAAATTCTATAGAGAGATATCCATTAGGTGTTTTGGACCAATCCCTACTAAGTAGAAACCCATATCCTTAAATTATGTCAACCACTAGAATATAAATGGTCATTTGGAATCTTAACTTAGATGTTACTTGAATTCACACATTATTTAATTTTACAACTATTAGGACCACTAGCTTATCTAATTGTGAAATTATCCTATTTGAATGGCTTGACATGATACCAAGCTTTTGACATATGGATGCAGTCATGATAGTTTTAAATGATCTAAAATAAACTAAATAGTTATGAATGTTCTTACTAAATGCCCAAATAGTTATCAAAAAGGGAGGAACTTCTATCTTGCTCTTTTATATGATGTTGGTGTTAGATACTTTTGATATATCTATAGATGCCTTCATTTTTACATAGGCATATTCATAGTAATGAACTTATAGAGTATCTCCTTTTGTTTATTAATGTGTGATAACTCATGAGGAGTTATACTCACCTTGATATTCTTCATATCCTCAACAATGTTATATCCTTATCTACTTGGTTCTTCCTTGCTCTACTGCTGATGTTTCCCCTTTAGAAGGGGTATATTATTTTTTTCTATAGGATTAGGAGGAATCATTATGGTATTTGGAGTAGTGGATGTTGTGAGTACCTACTTATTCTTTGGATTATATGCATCTCTTTGGAACTACTAGAAATCATGAACTTCATCCATGTTGTCCTCCATCTCATTGTCATATTCACCTAGAAAAGGAAACTCATGAGTTTTAAAGAACATGGTAGTACTAGAAGAGCCAAGATCTAGATTATGGTCAGGCAGATTATGCATTTGATCTTATCTAACCACCTCTGTTTGAAATATTTCTAATGTTGTAAAAAATTTAATGTGATTAATCTCATCATGCTCATAAGTATTATGAATTATGTACCAATTGGGAAAATCCATCTTTTTTATGTTGATCTTTATAAGCTTGTTGGGTTGTTCAAGACTATTGAACAATTTATTGCATATTTGAGATATAGCATTCTGATTATCGATTGGGCCATTTACATTTCCCATCTTCCTTTGTATATTCAAGAAATCATTACTCATCTTTTAAACCATCTTCTGAATAGAATCTATTTTTGTCTTTGTGGAATCCATAACTTGTAAAATGATAGTAAGAAGTATAGTTGCTTATTGTTTCTAATGATAACTAGTTCTCATTGCATGATTGTTTAAGTAGCTAAAATTTAGCTGTGTTGTTTGTGTTAGTGGATGCAGTGTGCACAATTGGTTCTTATTGAATACTAAGAGATTCTACATTATATTTGGAACTATTTTAGTGATAGAAAACCATTGTTAACACACTCTAGGTATTTGAGGATTAAGCTACCTATTTATGGTGATAGCCTCTTTGAATGATAATGCCAAAGTGTCAGCCATGATTTCTCTTCTTGAGAACATGGTAGTAATAGGGTCCAAGGGGTTTTTATACATTTCTAATGATAATGCAACCTATGGTGTATATCTTATGGTCAACTATTTGTACATCTTTTTCCATCTTACATTAAAAGCACAAATGGGATCATTAGGTTCCATTTTCATGTTGATGAAGTGACGGTATACCAAACTAGGATTGGTGACTTATCCAAACTGCATAAGAAAAGCTACTTGACATTCATCCCAAGAAGTGATGGAATTTTTGGTTAGATTTAAATACCAATGGTAAGTAGCATATATTAAAGTAAAAAAGAATAATCTACATGTAACATCTTCATCTATGATAATCATTAGTCTTAAAATATCTTTAATTGATTTGATATAGTCCTCTACTATCCTTGCTCTTGAAGGAGAAAAGGATGGTGAGTATTTTTTATGATTCTAAGGAAAATTAGGCATGTCTTCTGGGATGGCAATAACAAATCTAGCTGACTAGGGCTATCTCTGAGCCATTTGTTGATTAATAGTTAAATGGTTCCTTACAAGTAAGGGATTCCTTACTAGAGGGGGATTTTTCTAAAGTGGGGATATTGACACAATTTTAGGTCTCATATGATTTGACAAGGGTGAGACTAATAAACTAGCCTATGAATTATATTTAGTCACTCTCCTGAGTGACTCAAGTATAACTCTACATAAAGGATAACTACTACTATTGAGGGTGTTGATCTCCTTCTAACACTAGTTAACTGTTGGTGTAGGTTTTATGCACACCATAGTCATAATGAGGTAGCCTCTAACATTTTAGGATCTCAATGGAGGTGAAATCCACTCTATGGCATAAGTTACATGTATGTGGTTTATTTCAACCTTTTGATGAATAATGGGTAGGCATGTAGGTTGTTGACAAGGTTTTTAGATAGAGGTATGATTCTTAATAAGGGTAGTCAATCTCTATGTGAGTTAGATGGGAAGTTATTTATTAATCTAAAATGCATAAATCTAAAAATAACTCAAAAAAAGGAGGGAAGGGTAAGGTATAAAATAAATATTCTATGGTTTTTAGGAACTAATCCCCTAGTTAGTTTCTAAAAGGATAAGTGCTCTTAAAACCTATGCTTGTTGCAAGAAGCAATTGCACACACATAGTTAGACATGGCTAATAAGTCCAAGGGGATAAAGATGTAGGAAATTCACAAAATGTAGATAAAGATTTATATTTTTAGGGTAGTCATTTCACACCCTTAATCAAGTGATTATGGCTTAGGCTAGTGAAGTATCTAAGGTAACTATTACACACACATAGAAAACTACATCCAAGAAAGTACTCATGCACAATCAAAACTATGAATCAATTTGAACCTAACTATCTTAACCAATACATTTACCCATCTTTTAACATATATTACACAACTATAGATTCATATATCAATTAAAAAAATCAAGAATCTATTCATATATTTTGCATAATAAATATTATTGAAATATATAACTAAAGAAAGTAACAACTAGATACACAAAATCTAAAATAAAATACACAAATAGATTCACTAATGATCAAAACTGATGTTTCTCCTATATTTAAAAATTCTCTAACCAGAATCTAAGTTGTAGTATAATTATTTATATAGACTTGGGAAAGGGGTCACCTGATCCTTCAAGTTCATGCAAGGTCATTACATGTGATAGTTAGAACATATAGTTCTAACTATGGTCTAAAACCATATAAGAGTCTACTTATAGTTATCAATTTAAAATATCCTTTACAAAAGTTGTGCAACATGTGCACATTTATAAAGATAGAGGTAAATTTTACAATTATAGTTTAAACTATATGAAAATTTCAAATAGATGCATCATTTACCAAAATTGCACATGCCTCTTTTTATAGGTTATGAGAATAACTTGTTGAACTTTTAGATTAACCACCTTCAAATATAACTTAGACATATGCATGAAGGACCAAAAATCAAATTACCAATGTTTTATAATTAGTGATACTACTATTAGCCATGACTAATTTGAACTATGTATTACATGTTTGCCTATGATTTTTATAGAATCTAGATCTTCACTTTTATATTTACCATTTAACTTAAGGCATGCATGCTCATACTCTAACCTAACTATGAGACCCAATGTCTATTAATAAATATAGCTCAAGTGTCCAAAGATCCAAGAATTTTATCCATTATTCCCTATTTGATTTTAAAATGTGACACATGTCAACACTTGATTGAGTCTAGGATCTTTGAAAAGTCCATGTTAATTTTTCACCATCGATCATTATGTACTAGTTTAATGTGGTTCATTGGATTTTAGTAATTTTGAAGCATTGACTCCTATGTGTTTGACACTTGTTATTCCTTGTTTTTCTCTACTTCATATGTGTACCAAATGGAATTTGTTTGGGGCATCTAAGCTCTATATACTAGGCTCCCATGATGGTCATACTTATCACTCTCATGGAGCTTTGACATTTCAAATCACTTTCATGTCATTTGATCAAATGGGCTTGAGTGGATGCATGTTGTAGGATATTGATTTAAATATTGATTTATAAGGTTAAATTTGATGTGTGTACAACCATCAATTGATGTCCTCATGAGTGTCAGATGACATTCACATGACTATCAAATTTGATCTCATAAGTTTTAGAATGTTACTAAGGTTAAATTTGATGTTTGTACAACCATCACATGGCATCCTCATGACCTTCAACTGAAATCTGCATGACTATCAAATTTAATCTTATCAAATTGACATGTGGCATTTCGTCAAGATTCCCTATTCTTGTAAACATAAGCAAAAACTGAATTAGGATAATACTTTGGGAAACATGTATAAAGGACCCTACATTAATATTCTATCCTAATAAAACATGATTTTAACTCAGGATAAAATATTAAACTAAGCTCAAAACATAATGAAATAATCTTTAGGTAAATGTGCCACCTGGTAGTCTGGTATTTGTTTCAAGGTAAATATATGAGGGAATTGTTTCAATATTTCTATTGGGGAATTATTTAAAAAAATATATTCACAACAATTATTTTGAAGTATTTTTTTGTTGAACAAAATGTTTGAGACACAAATTCCTAAGGAGTTTCATCAAGGTAATTAAAAATGTTTTCAATAATTCTCCATAAGACTCAATTATCTCAGATAAAATATTCAAAATAATGCTTGAAGGGATGGTCTCAAAGAGGGATAAAGGGAAATATGTTTTGAATAGAATGTCTGAAGGGAAAAATTCATAGGATAAAATTCCCAAAGGAATTGGTCAAGGGGAAAAAGGGCCTGGGAAAAAAATCCCAAAGGGTAAATGGTCACTTTAAAAAGCCTGAATGATTTTTTTCATAATGTCTAAAGGGTCAATTCATAGATTCTAAATGGAATGTGCCCTTAGGAGAATTTTTTTGGGATTTTTGTATCAAAAAAAATGTTTGAGACACAAAGTTTGAAGGAAATGGCATGGGGTAAAAATTCCCAAAAGATAGGCTCATAGGGTAAAAAATTCTTGAGACAAAAGTCCCAAAGGGCATGTTCAAAAGGGTCAAAGTTTCTACTTCATGGAAAAAATTCTCAAAGGGTCTACTTCATAGGTTATATTTTGATGGGAAAGGATCCTTAAAAATGTCCTAAAAGGTAATCACAAAATTCCTAAAGGGAACTTTCAAAAGGCCAAAGGGTATTTTTGAGAATATTAAAGGAATATGTGTCCTTGATAAAACTTCCAAAGGGTAAGTTGGAAGTAAAGGGTCATTTAAAAAGTCTTAAAGGAATTTCATTAAGGGAATTTTTTTAGAAAAAATGTTCACAATAATTCTCTTGAAGGGTCTTTTTTATCAAACAAAATGTTTGAAGGAATTCAATTAGCTCAGGGAAAGTGTCTCAAATTAAATGTTTGAAATAAAGGTTCAAAAAGGCAAAGGTGTGGGACAAAAGTCCTAAAGGATAGGTACGAATAGGTTGAAGGGAAATTATAAAAGGTCTAAAGGAATTTTTTTAGGTAAAATGGCCACAACAACAAGGTCAAAGGACATGTTACACAGAGTCTAAAGGGTAGGTTCAAAAGGTCGAAGGGCATTTCAAAATTTATGAAGGGTACTTTCTATCTGGTGATAATTAAAAGGGTTTACTTCATAAGACATTCATCCATGACAAAAATCCCAAATTATGTACTTCATAAATGAAGAAGGGAAATCTCAAAAAGGCTAAAGGACAAGTTCATTTCCTTAGGGAAAATGTTTGAACAAAATTTTTGTAAGAATAAGTCTGATTTAGAGAAATTGTTTTGGTAGAATTATTATGGGGAAAATAATTCAAAGATCAAATTTCATTAGATAAAATGTTTGACATAATAAACATGAAGACCAATTCATGCAGAATAAAAGTTTCAAAAAGAGAAAATCCTAAAAACATAAGGCCAAAAAGATAAACCCAAAAAAAGACTCCTGAAGAAGGTTAGTCCATGAAAACACAATACCAATGTTATTCCAAAAAAGGCCAATAATCAATTTTCTCCTAGATTTTATATAAACATATAAAAGAGGGGCTCAAAGTCAAGACCATAGTCTAAAAAAATTGGGTCACCATTTCGCTATGAAAAGAGAGGTTGTGTTAGGTACAACAAGTTTCATCAACAATTGGAAAATACAAGAAAAGCTTGGGAGGCCTAAATAGAGAAAAGAAGAGGAAGATGGATTAGGCCCTAGTAGTTCCTTATATGTAGTCATTATTTTATCTAGCACAATAATATCTAATGATTACACACATGGAACCCTAAGTAATCAAACCACATGGATAAATATAACTAAATGAATACTCAATACACACTATTGGCCTCAATCTCAACCAAGACAGACCCACTGACAAGGTTGAATTAATGGAGGAAACATATAAGTTCATCACTATGAACTATATAAAGGCTAGTTGATGGTTGGAGAAGAAAGAGATGAAACTCATTAGGTTAAAGGTTACGATCAACCACCTAAATACTAAGTCCAAGGAAAAAGAATTAGAGCATAAAAAAATGAGGTCTAACATTTAGAGACACATCTCTAATGAGATCTTTTAGGTGGAAGCTAGTCAAATAACCCAGCTATGAATTCAAGTAGCTAAAATGAAAACCAAGATAGATGGACAAAAGAATGAGAAGTAGGCCATGGAAAATAAGATACATGACAAAGAACTAAATCCTATAGACCCATCAGATTCTCTTAGACTCTAATAGAGTGCATTAATAATTTTAGTAGCAGATGTAGTAGGAGTCCTTAGCCAAAGACTAAGAGATCATATAATTAAAGATTGAAATCATCAATCACACCCAAATTGAAATAATCCTCCCCATGATTCAACAATTATATATATCCTATTGGGAGAGGATCAAAACCATGGTTTCAAAATTGAAGACACCACTCAGGTTCATCATGGACTTGTAGAGGTTGAGTTCCTAGGTTGGCACATCCATAGATCAAGTCCTTACCTTTGTATCCCTAATGGTTTAAGATTCATAGTTCCTTGTTTGAAATATTTATAGCACAATAGATAGGACACTTCAAATAGTGGGGTTAGCTGACAGAAGGTAGGTAGTGGTGAAGTTAAATGAGTTTCTAAGTTAAACAAGGAAACATCAAAATGTAAACCATTTATAGATGCCTTAGATGAATTAGTCTAGGATATGACAGGGTTCATCAAATAACTAGTCCAATTAGGACTCCCCTCTCCATTCCTTAGAGACAACACCATCCTCCTAGAAGAAAAAATAAAAGATCTATAATAGAAGAAATAGAATGACCAAACCATCTTTGCAGATCTTGGTCAAGCACCAAGTGTCTTTAAGGTGGAGACCATATTATATCCTCTTTTATAGATATAATTTCATATGCTAAAAGTAATAAAAGGCTTGGGCAATAACTCTTTTAAGTATACTATTAATCTAGATATAGCCTTCAAGACTCTGAAAAAAATACTCAACCCATGGAGGAAAAGTGGATGCTTTTAAAGGCTTCTCTTTTGACGTTGTAAAATTGATGAACCTCTACCCCATTTTGTAGTTTTTCCTTATATGGTCCATGAAACTAAAAAATTTAGGTCCTTATATCTATAGGTGGATTCCCCTCTAAGTTACCAAGAACTATAGATCTTTTTCCATATTTTAGAATTTTTGGAGTAGCAACATTGGGTCCCATCGAATGTGCTCGATAATGTTAAGTGGTTATGATTTTAGCTCACTCTTTTCCCTAGGGTCCATTTTTAATTTTTGTCTAAGTCTCAACTCTTCCCACTGCATCCATTTGGCATCTTAGTGCTCACTCTTTATGAAGAGATTCCCAACTTTCCCAATAGTAGTGCTAGCCTAGCACATGGCATCTCAACACTTGCCCAGAGTAGGTCTCTTTTGTTAGGACTTTAATTAGAACCATTGGTTGAGGGGAGTGGCTCCCCTTTATCTAATACAAATTATAGGATTATTTCTAAAGGTAGGCATGTGTCACCACCACACTTATTCTAAGTGTTATGGGCATCATAAGGCATTAAGATTGTGCCATATCTAGGATTATAAAAACCAACTACACTCATGAGTTGGAGCCCCTAATTTAATTACAATGATTTGATCATGAGTGTGAGTACTATTTATAGGTATCAATTCTTCATGAGGCCATTATACCTATATATTCATAGAAATTTTCTTTTATAGGGACTAGTAGTTGAATAATTATTTTTGTTATTATAAAAAAGTAGCCATTTATAATAGTCTAGCTTTAGAAGAGAAGTAGCATCAGTTAGCATTTTTCATTCTAAGACCTTAATAGGTTCCCCTCATGGGTATGATTGAATATTCTATATTATGTACTCGATTCTTTTTTAATTTGTTCTCCACCTAACAATGAAGAGGATGTGGTGTTCTATGTCAAACTAAGTGGAAAGTTATTTCTATTTGATGTTTCCTTTCTCTACTTTTATAACATTGGTTCTTATTTGTGTTATAGACTTTAATTCATGCATTTGATCCTTTAATAGTTTATTATATTCAAATATTAAAGCTATCTTATGCAATTTTAGGTCAATACTTTAAAAATATTAATGCATTGCCTTAGTTTATTTCAATTTTATTTTGCATCTCCTTCTTAACCCTTTTTATCCCCAAATTAATCCAAAGAGTCAGCTTAAAAAACTCCAGATTGAGTCCCACATCTATAAAGCTTCCCATAGAGAGTTATTCATCTAGAGCAAAAGTTTTAGGCATCAACAATATATTCTATTGGTTATCATTTGGTTATGTTGTATGAACTAACTAACTATATATATATATATATATGTTTATTCATATATGTTCATCTATATAAATACATAATAAATCATTTGTTTCTCTTTTTTATTACTTGTGGATTCATGAATGTGTTTGGGTATTTGGTTTGTTTTTATATATTGGAAAAGTATTGATATTGCTTTACTATAATATACTTTCTGAGCATAGATTTGTTTTAGCTTGTGATATTATGCATGATAGTTATGGATAATTAAAATGGTAATACATACCCTGGGTATGAAAAATTTAATTTAAATGTAAATATAAACAAATTACAAATATATATGAATAATCAAATCCTAAGTGTAAATATAGAAAATAAATCAAGTGTAGGAATAAATACAAAAATTCACAATCAAAGTACATGATATGGATAATCAAGACTTAAATGAGAATAAAATGTAATAATCTTATGAAAACTAAAAAGCAAAAGACAAAAAAATAACAAAACAAAAAATAAAACAAATAAAAATATAAAAAGAAACAAAACAAACCAAAAGATTAAAAAAATAGGGGAAAAAAAAAAAAAAAAAAAAAATATATATATATATATATATATATATATATATATATATAAACAATAAAATGTAAACAAATGAAAAATATAAACAAACAAGACTACATAAATAGGGATAATATACAAACATAAAAAACCAAATATAAAAAAATGAATAAAAATGAAAAATCAAACAAAAACAAAAATAAATTATACAAATACCAATAAATAAAATAAAATAAACAAACTATACAAAAAATAAAACACTAATAAAAAAACTAAACAACAAAACACCAAAAAATAAAAATAAATAAGAAAATAAATGTGGTACAAACAAAAATTGATAAAATAGTCAAATATACAAACAACCCTAATGATAAACTCAATAAACAAAATGAACAAAACAATCAAATACAACTAAATAATCCAAAGCAAAGAAAACTATAATAGACAAACCACTCTAAACACATAAATAAACACATTAAGATGAAAAAAATAACAATATATAAATAGTGGTTAATCATAATGTTAGTGAAAATAGAAACCAAATTGTTCATGTGTGTGTAATATAGGTGTTACTCTTAGAAACATGGTGACCCCTAAATTAGGTAGAAATGATACAGGTCAAATAACATAGGAAAAAAATACTAACAGTTGCTCTTAGAATATAGGTAAATAATGACATAAATAAAAAATGGCATTACCCTTAGGCTATAAGAGATAACAAGACAAATAAAAAACAACATTTCCCCTGGGCTATAGGATAAAATGACACACAAAAAAAATAAAATGGTGGGGGATAGAAGAAAAGGAAGGGGTATTGAGTTGACTCTATATGAACTAGGCATGTGGATGTTGCCTAAATAGTTATATGGACACAAGATCTAATATGAACTTCAATCCAATTGTAGTTCTCCTAGGATATGGTATAGAATAAAATGGATGATAAAAAAATTAACGTGTAGAGAAAAATAAGAATGATCTCAAAAAATGGCGAGTGAATGAGAAAAGAGGGGATAAAATTTCACAATCATGAAAATGTTAACACAAAAAAGTTGTGCAAGTGTGAGAGTATGGTTTAGGATAAAACCACACTAAAAGTCAAGAGAGGAGTATTCAAAAATGAAGTGAATTATTAACTCATAGTGTTTACTATATATAAGGCTTGAAATGAGATTGATCTCACAAAATGGTGAGAGAATAAGATGTAGTTTCTCACAAAATGTTAAGAGCATAAGAAAATTCAAGTGGTCATTATCATATCAAAGTTGGATACACAATGCTCACAATATTATCTCACAAAATGGTAACAAAATACTTATAAGGCCAATAAGTATGTGGAAGCTATATGGCAATTGGTTACTCATGAGATAATTAGGGGTCCTAAAATACTTAAGGGAAATAAATTGTCAAAAAAGAAAGGAACACGTGATTGAGCTAACCTAAGATACCCCATGTATCCAAGTGCTTCCTACATAGTCTATGTGGACCTAAATACAATGTAGTTATCCCAAAAATAGGAGTAAAAATACCAAGTTGGTCTACAAATAAACTGAATAGATAAGATGGCCCATCCCAAAAAAAATTGACAGTTTTATATCTAGCATGGAAAATTTAAACCACTTTTCATGATTTTGTGATTTTTGTGATTTTTAAGATATTTTATGAATATTTATGGGTTTTTAAACTATTAAAAATTGTTTTTTAAATTTACAATAATCTCAACTTGATTGATAATTATGAGATATAGAATAGTTGTACTCACAAATGTTGAGAACATAGTTTAAACATGCTTAGAAAATAGTGAGAGTGTTCAACTTAAAATACTTGAAAAATGGAAAGAGAATGGATTAGGTTGCTCAAAAAATGGAAATAGCATGGATTAGGTTGTTCATAAAATTGTGATATTTTGGATTATGATACTCTAAAAATGGTGAGATCATGTATTAGGTTACTTGAAAAATGTCAAGAGTGTGGCTTAGGTTAATCATAAAATGGTGAAAACATGGCTTAGGTTTCTCATAAATGGTGAGATCATGTCAAAGGGATGACTGTGTTGAACTCAACATGAATCAAGCATTGTCTACATATTCCTACAAGACCTCAAGTCACTATAGTTCCACCTATCTAAAAGGTGTCTAATTAAGTACCATCAAGTTTAGGTAAAAGCAAATGGCAAGGCAAAATGATAACAATAATGGCAAAGTGATGTGTCAATGCATGGTAAATGTGTTATCCCTAATTTACCCATATGTATTTATAATTAATAAATAGCATCAAAGGGTTAGTGGTACTAATTTGACCATAAGAAGTAATAATTAGTAGCACAAGGTGGGAATTTAACAACAAATGAAGGATGTGATTATTAGGACCACTGTCATACTACTTTCACATATTATCATTCAAACATGTAATTTTATTAAAAAATATATATATTGGAAATGAATATGGATCAACAACTAAATGTACCTAAAGTACAAATGAATTAGAAATAAGACAAAGTGTGATAGGTGGGGTTAGGTTAAAAAAATTGGTTGGTGAAGGGTTAAGGGTATGGTATACTAAAAAGGGGTATAGTACAAAGAATAAGTAAAGTATGGCATAACTTAGATGATCATTGTAGATAATATATTGAATCCCTCAAGCATAGAAATATTTGATGTGCATTATGTTCATTAGTTCATCAAGTTCATCTTCCTCTAGTGTAGCGATCCTGTATGTGCTAGAACCATATTTGGAAATAACTATACAGGGCCCTAACCAGTTTGGTTAGAACTTTCCTTTTTTTGTTTTCAGCATTAACATTTTCTTGTTCTCTTTTAGCACTAGGTCACTAAGCTCAAAATCATGATGCATAATCCACCTACTTTATTGTTCTTTTAATTAGTTCTAATAATACTGAAGATTATTCAATGTGGCCAAGTGTTTACCATCAATTAGGTCTAACTCATGCAAATGATTTACTTTGTATTCTTTATCATCAATGATGTGGTGCAATGAAATTTAGAGAGAAGGCAACTCAATCTCAACAGTAAAAATAGATTCATATATATAAATAAGTAAATAGGATGTAGTTATTATTAGAGTATAAAACATGGCATTGTATGCCTAGATGGTGTTAAATAGATGAAAGTGCTAATTATGACCAACATCATTGATAATCTTCTTCAAAATATTAATAATGGTTTTATTATAAGCCTCATCTTGTCCATTTCCTTGCATATAGTAAGCAGTAGATAAATGTTTTTTGATGTGGTATTGAGAACAAAACACTTTCACATATTTATTCTTGAATGATCCTCCATTATCATTTATAATGTTGGAGGGGATGTCATAGCATCAAATGAGATAGTTGAATATAAACATGGAGATCTAATTATTGGTGATGTAAGTGAGGGGAATGGATTCCACCCACTTAGTGAAGTATTTGGTAGTATTTAGGACATGTTTATGGTAATTTAAATATGTGGGATTGATATTTCTAATGAGGTTGAGTCCCCATATTGAGAATTACCATGGTGTTGTTAGTGGTTGGAGTGTCTTAGTTGGAACATAAATTATATTGGCATGATTTTGACACTTGACACACCTATTCACATATTTAGTTGTATTTAATTCCATAGTTGGCCAATAATAACCAATATATAATAAAATTTTGGTTAATATTACCCTACTGGTCTGGGATCTACACACTCCTTTATGGACTTTCCTCAATGCTATTATTGATTCTGCTAAAGGTAAATAACAAAGTAGAGTTCTATCATAGATTTTATAATACAAGGCTGGTCTAAATAGGGTATAGTGAGAGTTTATGTGGGTGAAGGATTTTTTTATGTGATAAATTGGTAGGCATGGTTTGGTGTTGAAGATATGCATATATATATTAGTATCATGGAGATGTAAGACCAACAATGTCATAAACTATCTTGAAGGTTGATTGCTCATGTGCTGACACTAAGAGATGTTCAATGAGAAATTGATAATCCCTAGCTTTATTAGTGATCTATATCATGGAACCAATAGTGGTCATATCAATAGTTGTTATTATTTGGCCTAAGGTATTCTCTCAAATTATATGTTGTAAATTTACTACTTGAAAGTATCGACCATCTATTTATATATTACAAAATTCTCATCGTTGGTATGGTACTAGGTTTTGACTTAATTGATGATTAATTAATAATCACCATACCACCAATAAAGGTTGAATATTATACTATATTTTTTGATAAAGACCTATAATGAGCACTTCATACTTGGCCATGTTATTGGTATAGGGAAATCTTATATGAAAGGACTTGGGAATGAGTTCCCTTTATGACATAACAAACAATATTTTAGCCCTTGATCTATGAGTCATGAAGGATCCAACAAAATACATCTTCCACTATTCATCCTCAGGAGGTGCATCTAATTCTTCAACAGTCATGATGGCATCATCTAGAAATCAAAATGTAAGAGGTTGAGTATTATGATGAGGAGATTATGCAAGCTTATCTATGAGTAATTCCCCTTAGTGTCCTTATATTTGGCATATTCAATTTCAAAATCACTCAATATCATGATCCATTTTCCATATGACCCTATGGAGATAATTTGGAAAGTAGATACTTGAGTGGATCTACTTTGATGATAATAATGGTCTTGTTGTTTAGCATATAATGATGTAATTTTTGGGCTGCAATCACCATTCCTAAATAGGCCTTTTTAATTGAATATTTATTTTCATACACAATAATAATGATCTTAAATAATGCATGACATGCTCATTTATTTGATCATCATATTGTGCCAAAATAACCCCCACGACATTCACAGTTACCGATAGGTAAAGAAGTAATGGCTTGTTTGACATTAGTGGAAATAAAATAGGTGGTTGTAAAGATAATATTTAATATAATTGATTTTTTTTACACTTTTCATTATAGGAGAATATAAAACCTTTCTTCAACAAGTGCGTAAATAAATAGAATTTATTGGCTAATTATGAGATGCAGCATCTAACAAACTATGAAGTTTTTTCAAGGTAGATGAGGGTGGAATTTCTATAATTTCACAAAATTTAGTTGGGTTAAATTCAATTCCCATATAAGAGATAATTAATCCTAATAGTTTATCAAAAGTGATGTTGAATACATATTTCTTTAGATTGAGCTTGACATTATATTCATGAAGTTTCTCTAATATTCTTCATAGTATGGTTAGGTGATTGGCATGGGTCTATTATCTAACCAATATATCATCAACATAATCCTTAATAATTTTGTGCATCATGTTATGAAAAATCACTATCATAGCTCTTTGGTAAGTGCATCTCACATTCTTAAATCCAAAAAACATTAACTAATAACAAAATGTTCCCCATAGAGTAGTTAATGTTATCTTATGTTGGTCTTCTAGTGTAATTATGATCTAATTATAACTTGAAAATCCAATCATTAGAGAGCGTTTCATAGATGGCCATTGTGTTGACTATCATGTCAATATTAATAAAGGAAAGTCATCTTTTAGGTAGGCTTTGTTGATATCTCTAAAATCAATGTAGATCCTAATAATTTTTTATTTCTTACTGGAATTTTTTTTAAAATCCACTCTAATTAGTCAATCAACTTTATGAATTTTATGTCTAAGATTTTTTATGACTCTTTCTTTACAAACACAAAAATACAAGGATGTATCTTATGTAACTTTTATTTAGCACACTTCGCATCAGTATATGTAAGTAGATGGTGTACAACCAAGGTAGGGTCTAAACATGGTATGTTTGAGTAGGCCCACATAAATATGCTAAAAAAATTCTTCAAAAGTTTTGTAAACTCTTCACATTCCTCTTTAGTGAGGGACAACCCATGTTTTATCCACATTGGGTCTTCTAAAGTCCTAACATTAACCTTTGAAGTGTCCTCTACAATAATTATAGAACCATCATCTAGAATAGTTGGCAAGGAGTTGAATTGATCATCAATGGAAAATTCCTCCAAATGGACTGGCTCATCTAATTCTCTTAAACAGGATGAACCAAAATCTCTTAGTGCTAGCATCAACCATGATACAAATACCACAAGGAACTCTTGGATAATCTATGAAAAAGCATTTCACTCATTGGTACTAATATATGATCCATAAATAGACTAGGGGCTATAGGTATCCTATGCTTCATAGGAATAGGGGTGAACAACCCTACCTAATGATACCAAAAACTAGTTTTCACCAAGAGACTTACCTTTCTCTTTACTTTTCCCTAGTCAAAAAGTGCCCTAAAGAGGTTTTCACTTTTAGACCTCAATTATATGATTTTATTTTTATTTTTGGCTAGGTAAGTTCACTCATACTCCTAAATAGGAAGAATGATCCAATCTAATATCAAATCCCTAATTTTGGTTTCCAATGGGTATGTGACTCTTCAATCCTAGAAAATTGTATATGGACTCATCATTTTTGAATTCATCTAATGGAATTGTTAACTCTTGTTGGTCCTATTATATCAATTATGGATGGTAAAAGGTTTAATATTAAGGTTGATAAAAAGGGCTAATAGTGCAAATGTCATGGGGGTTAAACTAATGTGTAGTGTAAAGGTCATTGTAGATTCTATAATCAGACCCTACATCATTGTCAACATCATCTTCACTATTGGTTGGTGTTGGAATGTGAATAAGGTATATGGGGTCACCCCTAAGTGGTTTAAACTGGATATCATGGGTTAACTTATACTTGGTCATTGAGACTAGTTCAATTGTGCATTGCTGATGTATCCCAGGGCCTATAGCTTCATAATCTAGGTGATCCATAATCTAGTTGGGAATAGGATACTTCATTCTTTGGTAACATTCAACTAACTCATCAATGTAGATCCATGAATTATCTTTTATTAAGATATCACGTTTTAGGCTAGAGGCCAATTCAAAATTAATGGGCTTGTTCAACTAAGGTTTTCCTTTAGTTTTTCACTCTATATGAGTAGCCTTGGCCTTAGGTTGCCCATAAGCTTTATGATTTTGGGGCAATTTGGAAATATGGAATGTATTATAGGTGTTATATTCTTTAAGACATTTTCTAGTTATATAGAAGTGGTTATAAAATTATGGTGGAGGCATGCCTAAGGTAGAGGATAAGTTATCTAGGTCAATATAGCTAGATTCTAGGCCTAATTCAATGGCTTTTCCCTTTTTAACTTTTTAACCATTTGATTTAGGCATAATATTCATGCAAAAATAGTAGTTGTAGCTTTATACTCAACCTCAAGGTGTTTATAATAGTGAGATGGTTGGAGACCAGTTGGTATAGTCACTTCCATTCTTGAATGTGTAAATTTTACACATTAATGTAATGTAGAAGGTATAGCCCTAATTTCATGGATCTAGGATTAGCCCAATAATAAATTGTAAGATAGTTTCAAGTTAAAAACATGGCACTAGGTATCATGGGTCAATAGCCCACTAACCACTAGTAAGCTAATGGTTTCTTGATAATAATGGTATTTGGTTGTAAGTTGGTTACTGTATATCTAAGATGTTTGACCAACTTTAGAGACACAATGTTGAGATCAGAACCATTGTCTATAAGGACACATTTAAATATATGGTTTGCTATACCAACCTCAATATATAATGAGTTATTATGTAGAGGTCCTAGAAAAGACATATGACTAGTCAAAGGTGAGATGTTAGCCAGGGGCCAAGTGTTTAACCATGGCTTAGAATCTATCTGGTGTGATATCATTTAGCATAAGGGATTGTTCAAATATTCATTTAGGATGTCTTTGTGGATAGTATATGTATGCAGAAAATCCATGATAAATATGTGTGCAAGTGTCTTCTTTATTTATTTTGTAATATCATAGGTATTCCACTCATTTTTGTTGGTTTATTTTTTATAGGAGTAGATGGTTTATTTGGCTCATGTAGTATTTGGCTATAGTATTTTGATAGTGACCCTATCTCATCAAGTTATGATTATGCAATCTTGATATGGATCTTGGATTTAGTAGTTGGTTAGGGTAGGTAATGAGGCTTGGAATGATGATTCTTGGATAGTATGGTACTTGATTATCAACATGGCCCATAGAATAATCATTGACATAAGGAGGTTGATATGTATTGCTTGATAAATAGGCATTATTGGGAAAAGGTCTAGGTCTACTTTTAGTTAGTCTAGGGTTGATAGTGATGGTGGAAACATAACCACCTTAAATGTGTCTTATAACATTTTTATAGGTACACATAATGGCATGATGACATCCTTGGTAAGTTTGATAATTTTTCCCTTGGTTTTTACCATTTTTCTATTGTTTTTGTGGTTGGCATTGTTGTTGCTAATTTTGTTGTTAAGTTATCTACCAATGTTTTTACTGTTACTAGTTATTGTTATTATTATGTTTGAGAAATGAATTCTAGTAGATACCCAAATTATGATTATTCATAGGAGCATGGGTGTCTCTATCTATATCTCCATTTTATAGCATATTCTCAATCAAATACCTAAGTTGGATACACCATCTTATATAATGTCCTATGACATGATGGTACTCATAAAATTCATGTTCCTTGTACCAATCAGGAAAAGGATTCCCTTTAATTAATAGATTTGTTATCGACCATCTGATCATATTTGTTTGAACCAATCTTTGGAACACAAATTTAATAGGCTCAACAAGGTCACTAAATTATCAAGAAATGGGTGGTATTCTCCTTAGAGGAGGGTCTTAAAATTGGTTTTGATTTTTTTTTAGTTGGTTTTGTAGAGGTCCTAGTTGAATGTATGGAGGAGGTGATTGTTGAATGGGTGGAGGTAAATGGATAGCCAGTATTTACACCATTTTAACATGGCATGATTTAGTAACCCCAATGATAACAACATTCTTATAGTAATATTAGGGTTTAGGTCTATGATTATTATTATATTTAGGTGGTGTTGAAGTTGGTATTTAAATTGAGTTTTCATTATGGTTTTGGCCTTGATTCTAGTTTTTATTCTGATTAGAAGAGGATAATTTGATTATTCCTTTTGAAAAGAGATTTCTCAATATATATTCCTTTTTATATGACCTCTTCTAATGTATGATCAAATTACAGCTTGATATGGTAGGATATCTCATTGTGTAAGCTCCTAGTAAATATTGAGGCCAATTGTTTATTTAGCAGATTATGAGTAAACTATCTTGCTAGTTATCTCCAATATTTCAAGTATGCATAGAAAATTTAATTAGTATTATATTTATCTTGGCCTAAATCCACAACATTAATCTCATGATCAAGATTATATGAAAAGTATGGTACAAACTTCTTTGAGAAAACATTGAAGTTAGGTACAAAGTTCTTTGATAATTTAATAGCCATTTTAAGTCTTGTCTTGTAAGACTCATTGGGAAGAGTAGAATTAATTATATGTAAGAATTATTTTATATGCTCTTATTGAATGGGTAAGAGCATATCTCATCTATCTTGAATTTATTTTTTATTTTTCCAACTTGTATAGCTTGAATTTCATCCTTCATATGTTATAACTTTTGGACAAGGAAATCAGGAGTGGCATGTTATTGTTAAGGTTGCATAGTCAAAAGTGGATTACCTTAACCGAGGTTGGTATATTATAAGATGTTGGTTGAATTGGCCATAAGATAAGGTATGTGTATCTGTTCATTAATATTATATTATAGATATGAAATATGTTGATGTTGAATCACATTCTATTTTGGGTTGGTTACACAATCTTGGATAGTGAATTATGGTTGTGATAATGACATTTAGCTTTCTGAAAGTGTTAGTATTATTGGGATTGGGCAGGAAATTTTTGCCTGCTTATTAGACCCTATTGTATATGTAAAACATGTTCCTAACCAAATCCCTAGTACTATATGTGTTGGTAGTTGGATCATCATTTCATGTATGATACTTGTTGAGCAAAAGGAAATTGTTTCCTATCACTTGGTACCTAATGGATTGGTACTTATTATTAAAGTGGAACTTGTTTTTGGTTAGGCAATTATTTGGGGTTTGGTAACTATTGGTTTGGAATGTGTTATTATTGACCAAATGGCACTTTCTGACCAATATGAATACATTGTTGGTTAGGCAACATCTATGATTGATAAAGTATATTTGTCTATCATTAATTCAGTAGAATATTCATTGTCACTTGTTAAGATGGCATAGTGTTTTGTACTTGTTGTGGTGGTAATTTGGTCTATTCTTGGTTTGTTGACCCCTGTTACACATTTTAAGAAGTAGCTAGTTGAGAAGTGGAGGTTCCTCATTGATTTGGTTAAATAAGCATACGTATTCCTTATTATTTCAATCCTCTCATGCCATTATTCAAAGGAATCTACTATGTATTTTTTGGTGTTAAATTAGACCCACTTTAGTTTAAAATGGAATATACTTTCATGCCATCCAAATTTTTTTGAGCAGGGTCTCTTTTTATTAGAAATATCTTTCATCAATATATATATATATATATATATATATATATATATATATCACCAACTAACGTGCTTTGGGTAAATGGATCTATGTTTTATCTTGCATAGATAGAGGTGTCTATTTTTTCCATATTGATGGAACCATCTCAATAAGCAACATGATATAATCATCCTTTACATTTAGGTTAAGAACTAACTTGAGATAGGTTTTGTATACTTTGTGTACCTATTACATTTATTCATCCATAATAGCTTTCCCTTTTTCAAATGTATTTTAGTCTTCCTATGGCATTTGGACTAGAGATTGACTATTAATAGTTGATGCATATTCCAATTATTAAATTTGAGGAAAATTACTAAAATTTATAATCAAATTGATTAAACTTTCATGTGTGAAGTTTGGCAGAAACTTGGATCCTACTTCAACAGTTCTAACAAGAACATTGTCTTTATTTTCTAACAAATTATGTTTAAAAAAATATAGATCATAACTTATCTATGTTGTTGTAGTAACATAATAGGGCTATTGTTGTTAGTTTGGTTTAATGTTAGGCATCATTTGAGAAAGGTACTATGTTGTTGTTCCTAATCTTGGCATGGATAAGGAGGCGTAGATGCTAAATACTTAACTAAAGGGTCATGCATTTGTTTAATGTATGGGATGTTATAATATGGATAAGGATCCATCTTATAAGCTACATCATCATATGAATCTTGAAAAAAATGGTCATTAGTCATAAATTTCTCATAGCATGGATTATACATGGTTCCACTATGTGTAATGAGGCATGCTTAGATCCATGGATAGATTACATGAAAAAAAGGGCCCAAAGGTAAAAACAACTAGGGTCTAATAAATAAAGAATATTTGGCTCTATAAAGAGTCAAAAAAGGATTAAAAAACTAAAATAGGTAAAGGTGGGACTAAAACAAATGTGAGACCGGTCTATCAAAATGATATTATTTTGGCTAAAGGTGGTTATAATCAATGACTTAAGTAACATAAAGGTTTAAACTCATCTATGGATAAATCACTGATTTTCCCAAAGGTGGTTATAATCAGGGATAACAATATCTAGAAACTAACACTCCCTCATATTTGGTGGGGAATATGGAAGGAAAGAAATAACCAAATTTTTAGTAGTAAAGAACTACCTGGCTGGGTGGTGGGGCAGAACATCATTAGAGCTATTAAGGAGAATTTTTCATCACAAAGGAATCCAAACCCAACCTTTCAAGTGGATAACCCCTTAAGAATGGAAAATTCTAATGGTAAACTTAAAAATCCTAGATTAGGTGTTATTTGGAATGTCCCCCTTCAAGGGTGGATTAAAGGAAACTTTGATGGAGCTGCTAAAGGGAATCTGGGGAATGCAAGATGCGGAGGAGTCTTGAGAAACCAAATGGAAATGTAATCAATGATATTGCAATCCCCATTGGAAAGTTGAATTGTCATATTGTTGAAGCTTTTGCTGCCCTTCAAACCATCAAACTAGCTGTGGACTCAGGATATTCTAAATTATGGCTAGAAGGGGACTCATTGAATATCATAAATATTCTAAACAAAAAAAATTATGTGTCATGGACTATAGAGGCTATGGTGATGGAGATGAAAACTTTAATCAAAATTTTTTAAAAAGTAACAATGACCCACACCTACCGTGAAGCCAATAGAGTTGCAAATTGGGTAGCAAATTATGCAGTCTGAACAGGACACAAAGTGAGGTGGTAGGAAACATTAGAAAAGAATGTGGATCTTAGAACACTCATTCATCATGATGCAACTCATGAAAATGAGGGAAAGATTAGATTGTAATAGAAAACTAATGAGTTGGAGGAGTGGCTTCGTGGGGAAAGGTTTATAATCATTAAAAAGGAAGGCCCTCGAGAATGAGAAGCAGATCCTGAATATGCCTAAAAAAAGGCAAGTTTTAGACCAAATTGGTAGCAGGTGGGATCACTGTATATTTTATAGATATTGGGTATCTAAGGAAATCTACATGGCTTGCATAAGGAAAGGAGAACCAAGGAAGCAGGAACCCAAAAATTGTGAAGAGTGGAGAGCGAAACAAGATGTCTAAAGAATCTTGCAGAGAGGGAAGGTCGTGAACTATATGGAAAGGCTCCATGGTTAAAAACCTCATATTACAATAGCTTTTTTCAAAAATTGGATTGATGATAGGGTCACCCTGCATGGCTCACAGTGAATCTAACAGAGGAATTTATAGCAAAGGTTACGGGGCTGCCTACGGAAGGAATAAAATTCTCCAAGCAGACTAGCATTTCAAATGAGGCCTTTTGTAAATTCCCTAAGATGGATGTTGAAGAGTAGAAGCTGGTAAAGAATGGGGATTTCTATGAACTAGAACAAATTAAGGTATATGGAGGGATGTCCTATGCTGTATTCGAGAGTACTTCATCCTCAATGGAAGAAGCAAGAGAGTTCACAAATTCCACTTTGTATTCCTAAATCATTTTAGGCACAAAGTAAGAATTTCATTTCCCTTTTATCTATGTTTCTCTTTGGTCCAAAGTTTATTTTCTCATAAGAAGAAGGAAATGCATCCTATTCTGCATGAAGGATTAATTCTGATAATCGAAGGCTATTGCAAGAATAAGGCCATGGTTAAGAATCCTTATCTGGGGAAAAATAAGGATTCACAGAGTAACAAGAGTGAAATTGTTACAGGGAAAGATAAAATTAAAACCAAGCCCCCTGGTGTTAAGAACCAGAATGTTGATGAGGACACAGAGTGGGAGAGAACTGATAAGTCTGGGGAGGAAAGCTTGGAGGAAGAGGGAGGAAAAAAAAGTAGGAATACAAGTTCCAATGAGGAAGAAGAAGTTCAAGAGAAGAATGAGAAAGGAGTCAACATAGAGGAGGAGTCTGAAAATAGTGAAGATGAATATGAGGAAAACCAACAACTATTTGAGGATGATAAAGTCCTGGATGACCCTGTTGAGGACCCTATTTTGATAAATGAGAGGGAAAACATAGTTCAGGCCGATAACCAAGAAACGGACCTGGAAGTTCAAGCTGAAATGAAGGAATAGAATCAAAGGGGAAGAGAGGATCACTTTGAAGAAGGTAGGAATAGTCCTAATAAGAATACAAAAGAGTGGAGTGATAAAAGGTAGAACGATGGAAGGCACGCACCTACGAGATGGGTTAATTGCAAAGCAGAGGCTATCCTCCAACTCGATTCATGGATGTTTAAGGAGATAATTCATCTCAAAAGGAAAATGGAAATTATGGAAGACAACCAAAAGGTAGTTTGGAACAAAATCAATAACATGGAAAAATAGATGAGAGACATCCCCATCAAGCTCAAAGACTATGAGAATAACCTAAGGGAACTCATCAAGGAGAGCAAAATGAAAATGGAGGAAGTTACATCTAACATATGTGCTGCAACTGTTAATATTAGAAAAAGAGCTAATGAGGAGAT
This sequence comes from Torreya grandis, assembly GCA_037957365.1. Taxonomy (NCBI): domain Eukaryota; kingdom Viridiplantae; phylum Streptophyta; class Pinopsida; order Cupressales; family Taxaceae; genus Torreya; species Torreya grandis. Next base: position 763,149 of record JARHVA010004796.1, on the reverse strand, counting down.
CAAATCCTTGGAGGGGCCTAGCAAAAGGATGAGACAGAGCTCAAGAAAGAAAGCTATGCAAGAGGGAGCCATGTCGATGGCTACTACCATTCAGGATACTACTATGAAAGGTAAAAAAGTAGTGAAAATGATTTTGGAACTAGAAGAATAGTCTGGTTCTTCTAGTTGGTTGTGTTATCTGGTCTTGTTTCCTGGTTTTTTGTAATCTTTTGTCTATGGTGTAGCCAGGTCTATGTAAAACTTGGGTTTTGACTTGTGGTCTTTCTAGTGGTTTTAGGTCCATATAAAACCTATTCTTGCTATTTCTCTATAGTAGTTTTTTAGGTTTTGCCTATGGTCGTATATGCTTCATCTTTCTTTCCTTGTATTAGGGTTTCGGGGTCCCTTCAAAACCTATTTTTACCATAATCTAAAACAATATCTAGATAAAGTAGAACAATTGTAAAATATGATCAAAATATAACAATGATTTTACCAAAGGTAGTTATAATAATTCTAACATAAACAATTAAGGCTAGACTTAGAAATAAAGAACCCACACAAGAACTCAAACAAAATAAAATAAGGAAATTGGCTTGGATGACACTCAATAATTGGCTCACTAAGACTCGATATTTGATTCAAAAAAATTTATTAAAATAAGAGAATTAAGACACTTGAAAAATTTCACAACAAACTTAAAATAAAGTACATGGAAATAACTTGGATCAAAAGGACACTTTAAACAAGGTAAAAACCAAATAGTAATCACTAGGTCAAGGGAAAGGGGTCTTTTAGATCAAGTAATAAATCAACCCAAGTAACAAAATTTTAACATAAAAAGGTAGACAAATTAAGCCAAAATTAGATGAGACTTAGGCATAAACCTTATTAGTTTAGGATTTTCACTTCGAAAGGCTAAAGTTTAAATTTAATGCAAAAATATTCAAATATTCTAATGTGAAAGGGTATAGACTATAATGGGTAGCATAATTGTATATTTGAAACAAGAGAGGTAAAAAAATAGTTTAGAACTTGATTTAAAATATGATGAGATATTTTGAATGATTTAGGTAGTGTATCAACATTCCTTCAAACAAATGTCATGGCAATAGTTTTGGACTAAAATATCTAAGGAAAAATATTGGGATGAAATGGGTAGTGTAATGATGCCCTATTTAAATAAATGACACATAAATAGTTTTATAATAAATTTCAAAGGCAACAAGTGTGACACAAATTGAGATAGTAACATCTATTAGGCTAAAGGGTTATGAAAACAACATGATGCTTTGGACTTGTTTTGACATGATAATACAAATGAATAACTTTAGTCTAAGAACACACATTTAAATTAAATAAAATACAATTTGCACTAATGGCTCATCTTATATCTAAAAACTAACATGAGTGTGCATAGCTTCTACCAGTGTTTCCACCAATATACTAATGCTTGTGAGTAATTAATTTTTAACCCAAAAATTAAAGTATAGGTGTAGGTAGAGTTTTTACATCCCATCTGTCTCTCAAGCATTAATAAGTGGCATGAACTTAGAATAAGGAGCACTCAACATATGGTAAGAAATTCCATAAAAATTGGGGTTGTTACTAAAATCTATAAATCTTGAACACATTAAATGGTATGAATTATGGCTAACATAAGGTCACAATCACATCAATTGAGTTTAAATTTCCTATCTTATTATGCAATGATATAGTCCTTTGAATAATGAATTCATCGATGCACTTCTTAGTGAATTCTAATGACTAGCTACCTCATGTCTTGTGTACCCATTAGAATGGTTAGGCTAGCCATTCACCACTATTCCATCCAATAGTTTTCCCAGGTTATATACCCCACCATAGAGTGGGGTTGGTATGATCTTGGGAGATGAAACCCTAGGTTAATACACTGCTAGAGAACTTGTGAGGTAGAAGTGAGCTCCCACCCATGAGCCAAATGCATAAAAATAAAAAAAATGAAAAATGGAAAGATTTTATAGGTTATTTATGGGTTACCCAAGTCACTCAAAGGTTAGGGATATAATACATAACATTATTTTCAACACAAATTTTAAAACAAAGACAATAAACTAAGTGCTTTTGGTATTTGAGTTCCCTAAAGGGGACAGGGGGAGAGCATACATGAAATAGTTTATAATTTTCCACAAGAAACAAATTAGTCTTATGAACTTTGAAATTTATCTAATAACTAAAAATAAACATAAAGTGAAAAAGCTCATAATAATTTTAACTAAGATGTGTGTTCCTTTTAATATCACTAAATCAAAGTGTGATTGAAAATTTTTCCCCTTGGCCTTGTTTACACTTGTAAAAACATCAAAAGCTTAAATAGAAGTGTGATTAAGTGGATTTTAAGCACCAAACTAAATGAATGTGATTTTTTAACCATGCTTAATCTTATCTCTCTCCACCTTAGGTCCTATAAGATGTTAGGAGGTTTTCCTACCTAGAAGCCAAAAATTGAGTAAACAAAGTGAAGTCATTGTTTTGTAGGGTGAAGCCACTAATTATCTACAAATACATACATAGAGAGAAACTTTAGTGAAACCACCATTTATCAAGGAAAAATTTCTAATTAGGTTAGGCAAAGCCACCAAAACAAGCAATAAAATACTAAAATAGAGAGTAAATTCACCTTTCCAAGCTTCTATTCAATAGTAGCAAAGCTACTAATTATGTAAATCCATCATTTAGTAGGCCAAAACTACCATTATAAAGCCATCATTTCTAGAAAAGATTGAAAATGAACATGGAAATGGTGAAGCTACCATTACATATGGTGAAGCCATAATTTACTCAAAAAATGAAATGACATATATTTCCAAGTTAAAACTCTAATCTTTAAGAATTAAATGCACTTGTTATTAAAACTAATGCTAACATATCGTTATCCTTGGCCATTTAGGATACATGGTCCCATTGGGCATGATATTATATACCTTAGGTGTTCTAAGAGTAAAAAATATATAGATTAGTCACTTTTTAGTCTAAATAACAAAACATCAAGCATAATAACACACTAGGACTAAACACTCTTGCCTAAGAACTATGGAGAACATAACATAATAAGCAAGATCACAAAGTAGAGATAAACACAATATAAATTTCTAACCTCCTTTACTAAATTTGATGCTTACTTATTGGCAAAAGGATTTTCATGCTTAGCCTATGATGATTTGAGTCTTTTATAAATTCTCTTCTATGGTGTTACATCTCTCTAATAGTCACTTATGGCTTGGTGTGAAGCTTGGCATAAATTGGGCATTGTAAGACTACTCTCAAAGGCTTAAATAATGTATTATAGTAGAATAAACTTACACACAAAAGCTTGTTGGCCTATTGTGTGGGCTCTTTTATTTATAGCTTAAAGAGCTAACTCTAACCCTAGGGAGGTTAGGTTAAATTATAACTTGGGTTGAGTCTAAATTAACCTAAGTTGATTCATTCTAACCCTAGGTTTGGTCAAGGCACTCATGAAATATTGACACCTTAGTATAAAATATTTATGAGGCATGATAACTCACTTTATATATTTGTGAGGTGTGACTCATATTTTTGAATATTTAGGAGATAATAAATCAATTTATTAGCTCATTTGACCTTTTACTTCATATTTAGCTAAAAATTCCTTTTTTGCTAAATAAAATTCACTAATTTGATTTATAATTTTTGTTTACACAGTTTAATTAGGATTTGAAATGTAATTAATCTTACTTAGTGCTTTTTTGGATTTTAGCAATTATTTTACATGTTTTCAATTAATAGACTAATAGGTCAAAAGTACAAAATTACTAGGTCATAATTCTACTAGGGTTAAAAATAAACTAGGTTAGTGATTCATATAGGATAATACACCAAAAAAGATAGCCTCATCATATTTTTTGGAAATTAAATATCTTATGTATATGAATTTGATAAATTCGTGTGATGTCTAGACTTAGATGTGTCATTTTCTATAAATTAAACTCAATCCTAGTTTAGGCATGAAAGTGGCCAAAACTAAGTGTCTATAGTATCAACTACTAGGCTTGGATTTTGTCTTGATGTAAGTCTTATTAGTTTTAAGATAACATGGAAGATAATATAATATGTAGTCATATTTGATTGATAAGATTATTTCCAAAGGCAATAAAATTTTATAGAGATATCACAATACAAACATTTTTTTGAAGTTGACATTAGTGACCAATTATTGTTATAATGTAGGACAATGTGTCATGTGCATCCCAATAAAATTGACATAATGTGTTTTTTAATGAACTATACATAAGATATCACTTGTATAAGTTTTGATAAATAAATGAATCATATATGAAATAGGCATAGTAAATAATATCTTTAAAAATTGAATTCAAATAAATAGAAGAGTTTAAAATATTTTTTGTAATTAATTTTCATTATGTCATAATAAAAACTGAGATCTAAGTTGTCAATATAATTATATGATGAGTTGCATTACCATTATAGTTTGGGTGTTGTGGACTAACCTATAGAGACATTTAACAAATGAGATGTTTGGATCAAAATTAATTGATATTTATATAAAATTTTATGATTTTCAATTATTTTTGTAAATTTTTTATTTTTTGACAACTTTTAGAGTTCATAGTATAAAGTGGAGGATTTTGACCATTTGAATCAGTATAATTGGGTTTATGATAATATTGTCTTATTTTTAATGGTACTATCTTGTGTGGATCTAGGAATTTGACTCAAAAGAGGATGGTTAGTATGGTGTTAGTTCCAAAATGAAGACAAAATGAAAGGCACACACTAACTAGCATAATATCTCTAGGTCTAGACACTAGAGAGAGCTTAGTTAAAAACATGAATAAAGCACACAACGAAAATGTAAAATAGACCTCTTTTACCTTCCTTGGATGCTCTAAAATTCTTGTTTTAGTGGCTTGCTCAGCTTGTGCTCATGAAGTCCTTTGCAATGGAAGCTTAGCTACCTCCATCTCTCCTTGACACCTTTGTCTTGTGGTTTGGCTTGTTTTAGAATCAATTTGACATGGTAACACTAATTTATTGAATATTTATAATAAATTATACATTATAAATTTACATAATCATGTGTTAAAAATGATGTTGATGGCCTCTCTATTTATAAATTTTTGAGAATGTCTAGAATCAACCTAAACCATCCATCCTAATATTGAGATGTCTGGTTGAGGATTAACTCAATTTTTGGATTAAGTTTGTAATTATCCTCATCATGAAATTATAAAAAGATTCAATTAAGATTCATAGAGGGAATCATGGAATGTATTTATGAGGCATGGAGTGCATGCATCATGATATTTGTGGCATTTATGGCCTATGGATGTCTTCCCAAGAAATGAGGTCACCTGATGATGTAAATATTCAATATTCATTTCTAAAAATAAATTTTCAACAAGTTTCCATGGAATTATTAATTATACCTTGATTTGGATTAATTATCTCTTAATCATGATTAAGCACTTTGTGCACAAATTACTCAAATTGATCAGAATGTCTTGTTATTGGTCCAAAATTTGACTGAATTAGAATTGGAATGTGATGTGATATGCATTAGATCTGTTATCCCATTTAGGATGTTACCAAAAAAAATATCAAAGGCACATGTCTTGTGCAAAAGATTTGATAGGAAAGAGCAATCCAGAGTACCTAGGTGCAAAATTGACATTTTGACTTGAAATGATATAATCAAAGTTAGCTAGCCCATAAATTTCATTACCCCATTTATCGATACCCTAGCTAAAATTGGCACTTTAATATGTTATTTTCACATCATTTAACATGTTTTAGTGTTTTTAGGCCAAATTGTACATTTTGGGTAGAAATGGGTCGAAAGCTTGATTGGAGGTTATCGGTGCCTAGTTTTAGGTGTCTACAATTTGTCCCTATTTGGGAAGGCATTGCAAGATATAAGCATAGTAACATATTCTCAAATAATAAAAAGGTCTTGTATGCTTATAACTATAATGATGATAAACTAACTATATGATGCCCCTTCAAAGGAATGGTTGGCACAAGTAGGTTGACAAATGGTCCCTCAAAAATAAAAAAGTGAAATGAGGGGACCAAAGAAAAAAATATGATGGGGTGAAAACATAATAATACTAGAAAATTAGTCAAAATCATTGAGCATGCAAGTGGGACAATGCACAATGGTTTTCCCAAAGGTTATTATAAACATTATACCCTAATAGTGGCAACGTGGTATGATAACATAATGATTTGCCCAAAGGTGGTTATAATCATTGAGAAGATGGAGTTGTCCTATTTAGGATAGAAAAATAAGATAATAACATGCTCCTGTATAGGTATAAAAAGTAAAGTGGTGACAACACAATCATTTGCCTAAAGGTGGTTATAATCATTGAGAAATATAGGTGGGATGGTGTGCAATGATTTGCCCATAGATGGTTACAATCATTAGACCCAAATTATGGAAAACATGATAAACTTGGTTGAGGATGATGATAACTTAACATATAGGGTAATTATGAATTGGAAAAACCTACTAGTAAGGAGATGCTCATCTAAACTAATAAATGTTGAAATTCTTTCATGGTTAAATACTCCATTTGGGATATTATTAGGATGAAATCAAGATGTCAGTGTCAAAGAGATGTCACCATTGCTAAATAGACTTCTTGAAGCTTAGGTTTATTATAGCATGTGTTTGTAGGCATCATGGTATAACATCATGAGGACTTGGCTGAAATATACATAAGGACTGACTCTCAAAATCTAATTCTTAATAGATAAAAATGCACCAATGATAGAAACCATGATGATAATGTAAACAAATGAATATGGATGGATTCAAGTATAGGTGCATATAAAGAATCACCCAATGAACACACATAAATAAAATCAAGGTAATAGTGCTAAAAAGCAAACAAATAGGCACACAATTAAAATAACAAAGAAGTAAACAAAGAAACACTTAATATAAACCATATGAACATTGCCCCTAGAAAATAGGTGAAAACATAGAAAATGAATAAAATGGGGGAATAAAAGAAAATGAAGGGGTGACCGAGTTGTCTCCATATGTACTAGGTAAGTGGACACTACCTACATACTTCCATGGATATAATATCTAATAAAAAACATCAGGCCAAATGTAGTTCTCCCAGGGAATGGGAAGAATGTGATAACTATGGAAAATAAACAAAATAGATGTGATAGAAGAATAGGAATGGTGTTAAAAAATGGCAAGTGCATGAGAGAAAAAGGCCAAAAAGGATGGGGAGACTAAATGACAAGTGATATGCTTATAACTTAGTGAGGGTTCCTATAATCCTTAAGGCAAAAAAGTGGTCAATGTTTTTATTCTTTTTTAATAATTTTTCAAATGTTTTTGGAATTATTTAGGAGTATCTCAACTTGATCAAGAATGATGAGACACTTAAATAGTTTCAAGATCATAAAATGGTGAGAGTATTTGAACTAAGGTTTCTCAAAAAATGGTGAGAATATGGCTTAGGGTGATTGAGCTGACCTCAAAAAGTATCAAGCACTGCCTACATATTCCCAGAGTAGGACCTCAAGTCACTATGGTTCTACCCTTACAACAGAATAATTTGACTAGTGTAGCAGTCAATCCAAACAAAATAGGCACAGTATGGCATAAGAAGGGGCTAGTTGGTACGTCAAGGCTTAATGTTTCCCCTAGTTTTCCCATAGGTGTTATAACTAGGAAATAATAACATAGATTAATGGTACAAATTTTCCCAAAGGTGGTTATAATTAGTAGTAAGATCGGTGGTAAGAAAGGAATAACAAATGAATAATGTAACTACCAAAACTTCTATCATACTATCCCAAAATATGATCTCTATTTGAAGTACTTAAATCAACTAATGAAACTAATTGAATACCTTTATGTTGAAACTACATAATGAATGGCAAAAACCAAGGTCGAATGATTTAAGATTTAGAACACACTAGGCCCATAGGTTGGAAGCAAAAAGTGGATATGATGAAGAGGATGGATAAGGATGGTATTTGTATAAAGAAGAATAGTAATAAAATGTCATAATTGAAATGATCCCTATAGAAAATACACCTTAGCATTCAATCATAGTACTTCTTGAGATGAATAATATTCATCAGCTCTAGAAGTTCATCTTTGTTTAGTGTGGCAAGCCTATATGCCCCTGATACATAATCTATAGTAATGATCAAAGGCCCTATCTAGTTTGGTTTGAATTTCCTTTTATGCTTCTTCTCAACCATGGTATTGTTTTAGTTTTCTTTAAGAACAAGATCACCAAGTTTAAATGTTCTATACTTAACATGTTGATTATAGTGACCTTTGAATTAGTTCTAATATGCTTAAATATTGTTGGCCATAGCTTTAAATTTTTTATCAATTAGGTGTAGCTCTTGCAGGCAATCTACTTGATAGTCATGATCATCCAAGACATGCTTGAAAGAGATGCACAATAAAGACAATTCAACCTCAATAGGAAGTATGTCTTTAGTACCATAAACAAGTGAGTATGTAGTGGCTCTTTTTTGGGTATGATGATTGGTACGGTATGCCCAAAGGGTAGGGAATATCTATAAGGGCCAATCATGACTAACATCATTGACAATATTTTCAAGAATATTGATAATGGTTATTTTTGCATGTCTTAGCTTAGATATTACCTTGAGGGTAATATGTTGTAGATAAATGTTGTATGATGTTATATTTAGTACATATTTAGTCTACATCCTTATTCTTAAATGATCATCCATTATCAAATATAATTTCAGAAGAGATACCATAGTGGCAAATGAGATGGTTGAAAATGAATTTGGAAATTTGCTTTCTAGTCACATGATGGGTATAGCTTTAACCCACTTAGTGAAATATTTATTGGTGGTAAGGATATGCTTATGGCCATTAGATAAATTGTTGTTGATCTTCCTAATGAGGTCAAGTCCCCATGTAGAAAATGGCTATGGTGTTAACATTAATTTTAGAGTTTTGGATAGGCATGAATCAGATTAGCATATCATTGACATTTATCACACTTTTTTACATATGAAATAGTATTTTCATCCATTATATGCCAATAATAACCAATACACAAGAGATTTTTGGATAGGACTACCTCACTAGAATGAGTACCACATACTCTATGAACTTCTTTTAACACTAGTGTAGACTCTACCAAAGTTAAAAAATGAAGCAGAGTTCCATCAAAATTGTGACAATAAAGGGTGGATCCAAGTAGAGTATAATGAGTGGAATGATGAATAAAGTCTTTGGTTTGTTTTTGAGATAGGTTAGGTGGAAAAAATTGGTCATGAAGATAGTTGTAAAGGTCTGAGTATAAGATAGAATCAGGTCTAACAATATCACAAATCATTGTAATAATTGAAGGTTTATGAACAAGTGCTGACAAATTCTCGATGAAGAACTGATACACTCTATCTTTATCTATTTTTTGAATCAAAGAGATAATAGTATCCATAGCATCTATAGTTATATTACTATCCCTTGCTATGTGCTCAAACTAAATGTTAGTAATTTATTGCTTAAGAGTGTTGACCATGGCTTTATATAGAATCAACTTGTCATCTTTGGTCTAAAAATGATATGTGCCCTAATTGATGATTAACTGAGAATCACCATAAACTTGGAGATGATATATATTTATGCAGTACTTTTCAAAGTCCTACAACAAGTGCTTCATACTCATCCATGTTATTTATACAAGGAAAGATAATTCTAAATGATTTAGGGATTAGATCCCCCTATGGTGTAATAAACAATAGGCCTACCCTTGATCCATGTGTAGTACATGAATCATCAAAATATAGCTTCCAAGCCTACTCCTTAAGGGGTGTTTCAATGATGGTCATTATGGATTCATCAGGGAATTGAAATGTGAGTGGTTGTGTGTCTATGAGAAATGCTTTAACAAGTTGATCTGTAAGAACTTATCCCTTGATTGCCTTCTAATTGGCATACTCTATGTCAAACTCACTAAGAAGCATGATCTATTTAGCCATTATACCTTGAAAAGCTATTTTAGATAGTAGATACTTAATTGGATCTACTTTTGAAATGACCATGATCTTATTATTGTACATGTAATGGCATAGTTTTTGAGTTGTGAAGACCATGGCTAGACAAACTTTTTCAATAGGTACATAGTTATGTTCATATGTAACCAAGGTATGGTTTAGGTAGTATATGGAATGATATTTTCCATTGTCATCACATTGAGATAAGAGTGCCCCTAGAGCATGGTCGATAGTTGATAGGTATAATAAGAATGGATTTCCTGGCATAAGAAGTAATAAAATAGGTAGATTAATAAGATAATATTTGATTTGTTAAAAAAATGTTTGGCAGTGATCATCCTAGTGAAATAAAACTCCCTTATTCAAAAGGTGTGTAAATGGATGGCATTTGTCTACTAAATAAGAGATGAAGCATTAAATTGAATAGATTTTACCCTATAAACTATGGAGTTGCTTTAAATTAGTTGGTGGTAGCATCTCGATTATAGCATGGACTTTAGTCGGATCAGCTTCAATACCTCTACAAGACATGATGAAGCCAAGTAATTTGCCTAAAGATACACTAAACACACATTTATTTGGATTGAGTCTGAATTTATACTCCCATAATCTTTCAAATATCTTATGCAGTATTGTTAGATGGTTGACCCTAGTTTTGGATTTTCCTAATATGTCCTCGACATAGTCTTCAAAAATATCATGCATCCTATCATGGAATATGACAATAATGGCCATTTGATATGTATCTCCAACATTATTAAGGCCAAATGGCATTACATGATAACAAAATTTTCCCCATGGAGTGGTAAACATTATTTTATGTTAGTCTTCTAGTGCTATTTTGATTTAGTTGTATCCTAAAAAGTGATCCATGAGTGAAAGCATTTCATAACCTATTTTGGAGTTGATGATCATGTTGATATTAGGTGAGGGAAAATTATTTTTAGGATAAGATTTATTGATGTCTCAAAAATTAGTATAAATTCTAATCCCTTCATGCTTTTTACTAATAGGTACCACATTAGAAATCCATTCTGAGTAGTCAATGGATCAGATATATCCTAATTTTAAGAGTTTTTCCAACTCCTTTTTTACCAATATAAAAATGTGAGGATGCATCTTACATAACTTTTGTTTTATCAATTTGGCATCAAAATTAACCACAAGGTGGTATAAAACTAAGGTTAGGTCTAAACCTGACATGTTAAAATAGGCCCATGTAAAGATATCTACAAATTATCTCAATAGAGCTATAAATATGTCATGTTCCTCCTCAGTGAGGGACGCTCCTAGTTTTATCCATTTTAGGTCTGATGGAGTCTTGATATTTACCTCTATTTTATCTTTAACTAGAAGGTTCAAACCATATTCTAGGATAGTAGGCAATGACTTGAACTATTGAATAATGTCAGGGTCCTCCACTAGGACTTGATATTCAACTTATCCTAAGCATGATGAATCTGAGTCCCCTAATGGGAGATCTAACCATGTGACAAAAATAGTTGGAAATTCTTGAAGAATTTGATCAAATATTTATTATTTCTCAAAGTTAAACTCTAATCCACAAGCAAGTCCATCATTGGTGGTCTCTTAGTCTAAATTTAAAGAATAATGAACACCCGCATCTAATGGTGCCTAAAATAGGTTTTCACCACTAGACTAGCCTTTATCTTTACTTTTTCCCTAGTCAAAAAGTGCCTCAAAGAGGTTTTCACTTTGGGACCTCAATGTTTTACTTATTTGTTTTTGGCTAAGGGTGTTCACTAACTCTCCATAATAGGCTATAGGATCTAATGTGATTGATAATCTTGATTTGTGATCTCTTAATGGAATGTTATCTCTAAGGCTTAAGAAGTCACAAAATGCCTCATCATTTTTATACTCATCAATCGATAGACTAGATTTTTGTTGGTCCTAATCTATCAATTGGAGATAATATAATGGCAATGGGTTATGATGAATGGTTAGGGTAAAGGTATAAATAAAATTTATATCAAACATGGTGGTTTTAGCTAGGTCATCAAAGGTGAGGCAGTGATCAGACTCTACTTCATTGTCAGCATCATCATCACTAGTCATTGGTGATAGAGTCTGAATAAGATATGTGGGGTCACCCCTAGGTAGTTTAAATCCAAGTCCATAAGGTATTTCATACTTAGTCATGGAAATTGGCTCAATGGTTCCTTTTTGAATTAGTTTGATGCTTCTTCCTTCATAATTGTAATGCTTCATGATCTTATTGGGAATAGGATACTTTGGATTATTATGACAATTAGCTTGATTGTCATTGTATAACCATGATTCATCCCCTTCAAGAGGGTCAAGTTATAGGCTAGATACTAGTACAAATGTGACAGGGCCCTTATATTTTTTCTTTTGTTACCAATTCATATGTGGGGTGACTTTAGGTCTCCCAAAGGTTTTTAGATTCTTAGGAAGATTGGCAATATGAAATGTATCATGGGTCACATACTCTCCTAATCCATTATCTAAAATGGTGAAATGATTAGAAGCTTTACGAGGTGGCATGTGGGAAAGGAAATCCAAGATATTATGATCTATGCAATTATTTGGTGAAGGATCAATAAATATAGCCTTTCTTTAATCCTGATTGAAACTTGGATTCATGATATACTTATAATTATAGCTTTGAAATTCAGCCTTAAGATGCTTGTAGTGTTCATATGGATGTAAATCTCTTATAATATTCACTTTCATCCCTGAGTGGGAAAACTTGATACATTGGTGCAACATTGATAGGACTACATGAATCTCATGTAACCAAGGCTTGCCTAGAAGCATATTGTATGATAACTCAAGATCAAGCACATGGCAAAGTGTATCATGGGTCAAAGGTTCAATGGTAACTAGAAAAATAATGGTACCTTGTGATTCTCTTTCCTAATTATCATAGGCTTTGATGGTTATTATTTTTGGCTAGAGATCTACCATTGTGTACCCAAGAAGCAGGATGAGCTTTAGAGACATTATGTTGATCGTAAATCCATTATCTATAAGGACACATTTCATTTCATGCCATCTTATATAAACTTCTATGTATAATGGATTATTATGGAGTGGGCCAAGGGAAGACAAAGTGCTTTGGTTGAATGTGACTTATTGGGTTAGAGTTAGGTTTCTAACTAAAGCTTGAAATCTATCAGGGGATATGTCACTAGAAATAGTGGATTGGATCAAGAAATCATTCAAGATGTTCTTATGGATTATTAATGTTTGTACCAAATCTAAAATAGAAATTTATGCTAGTGTCTTTTGTAATTGTTCCACAATATCAAATTTCTTATCCTGGTCAAAAGTGAATGGTTTATTCTGAGGCTAAATGGTTGGTTGAATGATAGGAAAAGTGGTGGATGGTTGTGGGCCTGGGATAGTAATCTTTAACCTTTAAGTTGTGATTACATAATCAAGATTAAATACTAGACCATTATTGATAACCAATGTTGGGAATGGTGTGGGACTAGACAAGACAAGTCTCAGTTGCCAGTGCACTCACATGTGGTCATGTGGCAAGGATGAGTTTTTGATACAAGCTACAAATGGGGAAGTCCTAGTTTGTTGGTTTACCTATATGCATTCCCAGGTCAAAGAATGATTATCCATGTAATTTTGTTGAATGTTGTTGTTTAGTAATGGTCTAGGTTGATTAGTGCTTGGTCTAAGATTAATGTAAATGGTATTAATGCTACCCCTTGTAATATGACCTACAACCCTATTATATTCATGTACAACTACATGGTAGGTTTTTAGGATGTTACCATTTTGACATTAGTTTTTTCCATTTTTCTATCATTATGGGTTTTGCTACTAATTTTGTTGATTCTATTGGTTTGGCCTTTGATTTTGATACTATTGATTTTTTTTACTACATTAGCCATTATTGTTGTCATTACTAATTATTTTGTTATTGCTAATTATTATGTTAGGGAAAGGGGTTTTGATAAATCTCAAGATTTTTATTGGAAGTGGAATCACCATTATCCAATGTTATCTCCCCATTCTCTAGTATATTCTCAATTTAATTCTTGATTTGGACACATCTTTGTAGATTGTGCCCATTAACCTGATGATAGTCACAAAATTTATTTTCATGGTACCAATAAAGATAAGGAATGCCTTGAAAATAATGCTTTGGTATAGGCCAACTAATCATATTAGTGGTAGTAATCTTGAAAAATATAGAGTTAATAGGTTCTCATAGGTTACTAAAGACACGATGTGCATGCATAGTTCTCTTAGGAGGAAGGGTTTGTAATGGTAAAGGCTACTATATTTATTGTGTAGGTCTTGGTTGTTATGCTTGTGGTATTGGTTAGAGAGGTTCATAGGTAGAAGTAATCTGAAAAGGTAGTGTAGATGATGTTTGCACCATTTGGACATGACAATATTTAGTTACTCCATTTCCCACAAGATTCTTATTGCAGTTGAATTGCTTTGATCTTTCTTGGTTATTGGCCTATGTCAGTTGTAATGCTAGTGCTTGAATGGGATGTTGGTCATTTCCCTGATTGGTACCTTAATTTTTATTAGTTGAATTAAGCTTGATAACTCATTTATTAATGAGCACCCACTTAATTAACAATCCTTTATCAATGATTTCCTTGAAAGTATGTGCACATTGTAGTTTCAAAGATAATCTATCTCATTGTGAAAATTTTTGGTAAACATAGTGGCTAAATGTTTATCTAGTAAAATATGGGTGAAATACCTTACAAGGGCTCTCCATAACTATAAATAACTTGTAAAACACTCACCATATTTTTGCTTTTCTTGCATTGAGTCTACTAATGAAATCTCATACTCAAGATTATAGGAAAAGTGATACACAAACTTATTAGAAAGATCATCAAAATCCATTATTAAATTTTTGGGAAACTTTAAAAACCATTCTATTTCTTGTCTAGCCAAGATCCTTGGAAACAATAGCAAAAGGTATATGTCGCTATATGCCACTAGTTGACATGGGATAAAGAATTTGGTCAAATAAGCCTTAGTGTCAGATTTCCCTTTGTATTTGTCAAATTTTGGTGGTTTGTATCCTAGAGGAAATAGTATCTACAAATTATCCATGTTGAATGGATAAGAACACATGTCATATAATTTAAACTTTTAAATCTATTTACCAGCTTGAATGGTATCAATTGCATCCTTCATCTATTACAATTCTTGGGATAGGAAAATGGAAGGAACATTAGTTTGAGGGAGAATTTGGGTAGATGGTTAGGAGGTCACAAGTGGGACACTTTAACTAGGGTATGAAAAAGATACATGTTGAGGTATATTATATTAGTTAGGGAATGGACCAAGAATATGAATAGATGGATTAGGATGTACTAGAAATTACATAATTGGTTGCATGATATTCTAGTTTAGGTTGTTAATAAATGTTTGACTTGGAGGATTTTGTGGCTGGGATGGAGGGATATAGCTATACTATGCCTATTGTGGTTTAAAAGGGACATATTTACAACTAATTAAACCTTATTGTTGAGTGGGAACTTATGGCCCAAGACCTTATCTCTAAATTTTTGGCAAATTTTGAACAAATGGTTGTCTAGTAGGTACTTAAGACATATGGGAACTTCCTTATTGTATGAATCCCTTTGGAGAAGTGGAAATAGGTTGTAGATTTAGCATCTATCACTAACCAATATTTTCCTATTATTGACTAGTCATTACTTGGTTTTAAACTAGCATATTAGTATTTGACTGAAGAGGTATGTTTATCTTTACCTAGTAAGGTGGAACATTTGTTGCCCCTAATTAAGGTGGCAATGTATTTGTCTTCTATTGCATTGATACACTAGATTGTGTCTGCTATCATGAAATACTACTCATTACTTATTGAAGAGTAGTAGGATTCATCACATTATATCATTGAAACATGACATTGGCCATTATTTTATTACCTAATCATATTGGTTGTACACTTGAGGAAGTAGTTGATTAAGGTTGGGGTGTAGAAACTCCTATTTCCTAGTATGATGATCTACTCATGGGATTAACTATAGACATATGTTGTTGGCTAGTTATTTATGTGTTAGTATCACTTTATTCAAGATTGGACATTGTTTGCACATTATCCACTACATTTGTCTCATTATTCTATGTAGAGACTGAAGACACTTCTTTAATAATGGGTGCATGTATCAAGTTATCTATCAAAGTGGTTTTTATGAATGGGTCAAAACTTGGATTATCTTGTATAGTTATCTCTATCAATACTCCTATTGAAGGAACTAGGTTAATAAGAGGGTTACTTACCATGCTTATCTAATTGAAATCACATGCTAGATTTAGGTAGGTTTGATATACTATCTATATTTGGTTAAAGTGATCCTCCATGATGTTTTTGCCTTGATTAGATATATTATGGTCTTGATACATTGTTTGGACTAGAGCCATAGGATTGTTAGAAGAAGCATGTTGATCATAAATGATATTATGGGGAACTCTTACTAGACTTGGTAAATTTTCATGGGGAAAGTTTGATGGAAACCTGACCCCTATCTCTATGGCTCTAAAAAAATCTCATCTTTATTCTCTAAAAAAAGTTGCTCAAACAAAAATGGATCATACGTGGAAGTTGTATTAATAGAATATGACTATTGAAGAACTAGATCATCCACTATGGGTATTGTGTGGTTTATTCTTAGTCTTGTTATAAATAAGGTGGTGTGTTAACCAAATAGTTAGCTAATATATCTTGGGTTTGTGCCCCTAATTTAGTATTATAAGAGGAATAAGAATCCATTTCATAAGCAATATTATCTGTATAGGGGTCCTTCACCATTTCTTCATGTGTAACTACATTTTAATCCCTAGATTGTACATGAGTCTACTATGAGTGTAGGAGTACATGTTGGGATCCATAGTCAATTTTTTGTGATAAAATGTCAAAGAGTTCTACAAAATCTAAAAAGGAAATGTCTAAAATAGATGATGTTCTAACTTGGTCTAGATTCATCAAAAGGATCAAAAAGTTTATGGAAATATTTGTGAGGAAACAAGATAGCGTGAAGTGTCTAATGTTACACTATTTACATAAATACAAGTAAGTAAATGGACCAAAAATCAAAATGCCAAACTCTAAGGTCGAAGTATTTCAAATTAATCTAATCTAGGAATTTAAAAGTCTTTAGGTCTTTTGGCCAAACATGGTGTCAAAAGCTAGGATCAAACAAGGCATGCACTAAGACTCTTGGACAAATGGCATCAAAAGCTAGACTTTGAAATAGATGAAATTCTTAATCTAACAAATTTGAAACACTTCTAACAAACACTAGGCATTTGATTCTTAGACATGAACTTGATCAACTAGGTATAGGGTATGAAATAAAAGACACTTTTAGATATAGTTTATTTTCTCACAAATAATGGTATAAAACTTGGCTTTTTTGATAAATAAGCTAGATAAAAGTGAATGATATAACCATTTTATAGACAATATCACAAAAGTACACTTAGATTGGTCTGAAAATGTAAGAACAAATTTGAATTCTATGAAAGAGGGTCTATGAAATATTATTTGAAATGTTTTGGGTAATGTTGCACTACCCAAAAGGTGTGACAAAAAAGTTTGTTTCAAAAACTCTCTAAGGCAAAGATAGTTTCTCACAATTTTGACAACATAACACTACTTTTATTGACTCAAAATGTTGTGGTGCATAGACTCAAAGTGCAAGTGTTTAGCACAAAATGGATTAAGTCTAAAATGGCCTTCAACCAAAATTGGAAATTAAACCTAAGTTCCCACAAGTTTAGTGCAAATGGTGAACCCACTTAACACATCAACCCGATGAACTTATAAAGGTGAAATTTTGAATTTAGATTATAAGTGAAGGACATAAACAACTTTGGTAAAGATATAGACTCAATTGGGAAATATAACTGCACCAAAGTGGATGATATGACTTCAATATTTTGATCAACTTTGAACAAGGCAAATTGATGATCTCATGTGGGTAGCATAATGAATTTTTGTTCAAAGGAAAATTAGGACCATGTGTTTGGTTTTGAATTGTTTGTCTACACCATGTTTTGACTTCAAACAAGACTCTAATCTAGGATAAGACCAATTAATTAATCATTCTTAGATCCTAAACTGACAAGCTTGCTTGGTATTATTAGAATCTATCAATATACATCATTTGAGAGGATTGTAATTGCTCATCTAAAAGTAAATGTGCATTATATAGTAGGTTTTTACACCCCCTTATCTCAAATGATATTATTATAACATAGACCTTGAGGTGTACCTTACACCAACAATACTTCTATGACAAGTTGTGGTTTGTCTAAGATCTAATAAGTTTCTGAATGATCTAGGGGAATAAATTACACAATGAATTTCATGTCAAAAAATGAAAAATAGAAGCATAGATTTTGGGTTTGTATCACTTGGTTTGTTTCAAAAAGGTCTAGTCCTTTTCACAACCACTACATCTTATTGTTTGCTTAGTGTAGTGTGATGTCTAAAGTGCCACTACATCCAGTGTGAAACTCCAATTAGGATCCAAATGAATTAAATTATAGGAGGTGAATCCCTAGGTCAAATATTCCCTAAATAACTTGTGGGAAGTGATTAAGTCCCCCTTGCAAGCCAATTTTTCATAAAAATAAAGAAAACCTGAAAGTAGAAAGACTTTAGGGTCATTTGCAAGGTCACCTAAACTTTGATGAGTTTTTGGGGAGTGTATTAGATGAACTTATTTATAATCCTTGGATTAGGATACTTGCAATAAGAATGGCACTTTTGATCCCAAGGGTTCCCTAAAGGGGACAAATAGAAGAGCATACATGCAACATCCCTCTTTTTCTCAAACAAAATTTAATCT
This sequence comes from Torreya grandis, assembly GCA_037957365.1. Lineage (NCBI taxonomy): Eukaryota > Viridiplantae > Streptophyta > Pinopsida > Cupressales > Taxaceae > Torreya > Torreya grandis. Next base: position 744,271 of record JARHVA010004796.1, on the reverse strand, counting down.
AAACAACTAAGAAAATACCAAAATATTTGAAAAGGTGAGTTCATTTTTAAGCCCAAAGGGAAAGTGAGGTGGTGTTCATTTGAATCCTTGGTCTTAGTTGTAACTTTGAAAAACATTCACCATAAAAATCTAAATTTGTTTTCTAAACACCAAAACAAGGTTCCTAATTGATTTTTAAGCATGTGAAAGGTGATCTAAAACATGTTTTTAGAAAATGTCAAGCTTGGTTTTGCAACAAAAATGTTATCATGTATTTTAACTTTGAAGATCTTTTAGGTTTGAAATAATTAAATTTAAAAAAAGAGCTCTCAAGTCTATGTTTTAATAAAAACACTGTGATCAACATCAGTTTATATAATCAATGATGGTTACATTTTCTAAAATATGTCATTTATCTAACCAACATCAATTATACCAATGTAACCATTGATAGGTATCCAACCAATGTGGGTTTCACTAATAGATGTTAGTTAAGATATTCAACCAATGTCTATTTTATTAGTTAACGTCGATTATTGTGTAAACCCATGGCAAAAAAATTGGAAAAATAAAGTTAGAAAATTAATTTTCAAGATTCTTAAAGGTCCAAATGAATATTTTAAAGTTGAAAAATGATCTTCTTTAGGTGTGATATGTGTCTAGTCTCACTAGGCATGCCATATGTGGATCTAGGAATTTTACTCTAGAGAGGATGGTTAGTATGGTGTTAGTTCCAAAATGAAAACAAAATGAAAGAAACACACTAACTAGAATAACATCTCTAGGCCTAGACATTACTGAGAGCTTAGTTAAAAAACATAAATAAAACACACAACTAAAATGCAAAAGAAACCTCTTTTACCTTCTTTGGATGATACAAAATGCTTGTTGTAGTGGCTTGCCCAGCTTGTGCTCATGAAATCCTTGAAAATGGAAGCTTGGCTACCTCTATCTCTCATTGGCACCTTTGGATTGTGGCTTAGCTTGGAATCAATTTGTCATGGTGACACTAATTTATTGAAGCTTTATAATCAATTCTACATTATAACTTTGCATAATCATGTGTTAGAAATGATGTTCATGGCTTCTTTATTTATAGATTTTTTAGAATGTCTAGAATCAACCTAAACCATCCATCCTAAGATTGAGATGTGTGTCTAAGGATTAATTCAAATTTTGTAATTAATTTTATAATTATCTTCATCATAGCATTAGAATAATGGTAAATTAAGAGGCATGGAGGGCATCATGGAAGGCATTGATGAGGCGTGGAGGGCATGAATCCTAATATTCATGGCATTTATGGCCTAAAGATGTCTTCTTAAGAAATGAGGTCACCTGATGATATAGATATTCAATATTCATTTCCAAAAATAAATTTTCAACAAATTTCCATGGAATTATTAATTATGCCTTGATTTGGATTAATTATCTCTTAATCATGATTAAGCACTTCATGCACAAATTACTAAAATTGATCATAATGGCTTGTTATTGGTCTAAATTTGACTAGATTAGAATTGGAAGGTGATATTAGATGCATTAGATCCATTATCACATTTAGGATGTTACCAATATCAAATATCAAAGGCATGTGTCTTGTGCAAAATATTTGATAGGAAAGAGCAATCTAGAGCACCCAAGTGCAAAATAGGCATTTTGACTCAAAATGATCTAATAAAAGTTAGCTAGCCCATAAATTACATTGGCCCATTTAGGGATACCCTAGCCAAAATCGACACTTGAATATGTTAGTTTCACATCATTTAGTGTTTTTTAGTGTTTTTAGGCCAAATTGAGCATTTTGGGTAGAAATTGGTCAAAAGACTGGTTGGAGGTTATCGATGGCTAGTTTTAGGTGTCTACATCTTATATGAGACATTACTATCGAACATCCTGACCTTTTGGGTATATTTTTTCCCTTACCATTTGAACACAAAGTGTGTGTGTGTGTGTGTGTGTGTGTGTGTGTGTGTGTGTGTGTGTGTGTGTGTGTGTGTGTGTGTGTGTGTGTGTGTCTATATATATACATACATATATACATATATATATATATATGTATGTATGTATGTATATATGTATGTATGTATGTGTGTGTGTGTATGTACATATATATATGTATGTATGTATATATATATATGTGTGTGTGTGTGTGTGTGTGTATATGTATATGTATATATATGTATATGTATATGTATATATATATAGATATATGTGTGTGTATATATATGTATATATATATATATATATATATATATATATATATATATATATATATATTTGTATATGTATTTTCATTTATTTTGATCTAGAATTGATATTATTTTATTCATGTGTCTTTAATTATAGTGTTATTTACATGCAAAAGTGATCAAAGGTGACAAAATATGAGTACATTAGTGGAGTTTGGGTAAGATAATGTAGACTGGCATGTACTAGAAGAGGCTATTTCAAGAGATGACATCTTTATACTTGTACTTTTTGATTACCAATGAGTAAGATGACCATCACATTGGAGGATTAATGGTGCATATTATGATTAAATATTATTGGAGATAGGGTTATTATGATGGAGATAGAGTGTTAAATATACATTTAGTGGCCCAAAAAATACATGATGGGTTGATGATAGGTCATCATATAGGGTGACATTATTTTACTTCAACATATTATGTGATCAAATGTTCCACGGTTGTAGAAATTTATATGATGTATACTTTTATCATGTATATAAATTTATTGAGGATCGATAGTGATCCCTTATTTCATGTATGATATTGTTTTTTATATTGAGGAGAGTCATACTATATATTATTTTGGGTATAACATATTATCCCACTTATATCAAGATTTAAATAGATTAAATTATGGTGGTTCATATTAGTGGTCTTAGAGTGACCAGATTATCACATGTATGGGAATATGAGCATATCACTATGGTTTGTCCTTTTGGTGGTCCCAATTTAGTTTTGATTCATCTTGATCTATTCACATATTTTTATTTTGACCATAATAGATGAGATTGAACATTATGTAGTATAGAGTAATATTGGATAGATTGATACTAGATATGATTTGATGATGGGCATATATTATAATTAAGATGTTTTTAGAGGATAATAAAGAGATTTAGAAACTTAGTATGTGTTTAGGTCAACATACCTCCATTTCTAAAAATTGAGGACCCTTGTGTCAAATTGTGCAAATTTGTACCTTGAAATAAAAAATCCACTTGACTAGTGTATCATTAGCATGTTTGCAAATTAATGGTATTTGAAGATCATCCACACATAGTTTGGTTAGAATACTTACACTTGATCCTAGTTTTCCCTTGTATAAATTCACTAACTTTAGATATTTGTGTTTTCCAACTGTAGGTACAATAGGGTCTACTTGGAATGAACAATGTTTAAATTTCATGATTTTAATGATAACTTGATTTTTTACTAGCCTTTGGTCTATTGAAAGTCAAATATAATCCATGTTTAATCTTATTGAAACCCTCATTCAAAATACCCTAAGCACAAGACCAAATTCAAGCTTGGTGGGAACATTTTACATGAGAACACTTTGAATATTCTATGGACTTAATTCAATTTTTATACTAAGGTTTTGTCATGTTCCTTAACATGACCAAACATTAGTATAGAAAATTCATGTTTAGTCATTTTATGTCCTGAGCCCCTTTTTCCATTTTATCTTAGCATGGTCTAACTTTATTATACACAGGGTTCCTTTGTTATTAAATTAGACTAATATCTTAGTGTTAAAGTCTTGTTCATGTTTATTGACATAAAAAGACCTTAGACTTTATCCTAAGTTCCATATAATCCCTCATCCTAACTTAAACATTATGTTCATTTTCAAGATCAATGTCCCACATTTACTCAAGAAAAGTTAATCAAATGGTATGTGATAGACTTAACAAGCCAAAGATTATGATCTAGGGACCAATCCCACTCAACCCCATGGAATGTTATAAATGACAATCATTTAAGAGGATGGCCAAGATTTAATAGATCGAGATCAACATTGAAGAGTCAAGATATGGACCCCATTTAAACATTAAACACATTAACAAGGATAGATGATATGTGTTCAAACATGTAGATTTAGATCAATGGAGTGTATTAAGTCAAGGATTTTCAATGATGCCCAAGATGAATGTAGGACCACCACATGACAAAAGTATGTTAACTAGCATAATTGATACAATACAGAGTTTAGAAGTCCCACAATATCTCCAAGTGGCACAACCTTGGTGCCTATTATAAATTAAAGCTTGAGCACCTTTTAGATATCAATTAACTACATTAATCCATGAAAAATGATCTAATGGAATGAGGCAAATCTAACTTTTCATAGGATATAGACCTCATTGATGATGTAGAGACATAAATAAACATGTTTGAATATAATCTAAGCTTGCAAGTTTAACATAGGGATGCCATTAAAGCTTCTTATGAACCTACTTAAACATTTGAAGGGATCTAAAAAACATATAAAATCTTAATTTTTTCTTGTTTGCATCATATGAGTGTCTAATAAAAGATGACTCGACCTAGAATCCATTAATGGGAAATTTAATAAGATTTACAACAATGGAAACCTAAAAGGACATTTTCAGTGAGAGGATTTGTGGAGTCCATATGGAATGGACAAGATCATGTCTTCATAATTTGAATATTTACTTTCAATAATATTTGGTCTTTGATTAATTAATTGAATCCATATTTAAAACATGTAAAAACTTAGTCTTAGAATGTTTAGCCTAGGTTTTTTTTAAAAGGGGATTCAAATTTATCTGGGAAGAATTTTATTATAGACTTAGTTTAAAACTTTAACTTAGGTCCTAGATATATTTATTAATACTACTAAGGACTTAATCAAAATTATTTTTCTAGTTCCTTTATGTTTTAAACAATCATGATTTTATCCCATCCCAAGTTGCTAAAAATTGTTACTTGTGTTTTGCGAGTTCAATGGAATATCATTTAAGGGGTAAACATTCTTAGGGCTTTGTGATTCAACATCAAAATTGATATTTTTTAAGCCTATGGCCTATTGAATATTAACTATATCAATTTTTATCCATTTTAAAGCCATAATATAAGGCTTTAACCTAGGTTTATTTTTGAATTAAATTCTAAGTTGCACGGGAACAATTATCCATGCTATAGACTTAGCTTAATTTACATGCTTGGTCTCTTTTATATCCCATGATCCCTTGGTATATGTTACTATTAACATGGTCTAACCAATAAAAGGTCCCCTTTATTATCCTAGACTTAGCCTAAAGTTTCAAATTGAATTTATGAAATAAAAGCCTTAGGCTAAACCTTATTCAATGTCATCTATTTGTAGGGTCCCTTTTTATTATGTTTCTAGCTTAGGCTACAAAATTTATACTGTCTCTTTTATTTTGTGGGGTCCCTTTTATTATGCTCAAATATTAGCTTAAATATTATTAGCCTAAGGTCTTAAGTCATATTTATTTAGCATTAAATAAAACCATGGTATGAAAATTTTATGCTAAGTTCTAAATGTTCTTTAAACCTTAAACATTGTGCATCTCTGCATGATATAGGATCCATGTTTTCTTGTAAAAAAATGATCTAACCATGCATACCAATTCAAGGCTTCAATAAAGGGATCTAGGACAAGTGAGGTGGTGATAGGTGTCACCATTTCATTAAAAATATATTGATTATCCAATGGTGGTCAACCTCTTGGATCGAGATCTAACGAGATGTATATTCCTAAATAGAAGTGATCGAATAGAGTGAGATCAAGTTAGACTTTGAAATGAGGCTCAAAAGTTTTGTAGGACTACCAAGTGGCACAACCTTGAAGCCTAGAGTAGATTAAAGCCTAGGCATTTTCTAGGATCAATGGTATGAATTTTCTCACATGGATAAGATCAAACAATGCATGATCAAAGAGGAATTTTCAATGCAACTTAGATAAAATGTGGTAATGATGCTTGTCATAACCATGTAAAATATAGTAGAGGTAGCCAATGGTGCATAAATCTTAGGACCAAGTTCAATGAACCACATTGATTCATGTAAACCAATTAGATGGTGTGAGATGATGGAAGAAAGTTCAAAAGGAAATGATCATTTTTTATAAGCATCAATGATTAAAATGTCATGAAAGTGCAATACGGATTCCACATATGTGCCAGGATGATGCCACAAAATTAGAAAGCAATGGGAATCAAAGATCTAGTGGACCTATGAAAAAAAAAATACCATTATGTGATCTAAGACATAATGCCCTCATAAGTCCAAATGCTACCACCATTTAAGCACTGTAAAATCTTCATAAAAGCCCTAATTTGACCATATGATGACCATAATCAATCCAGAAGTTAAACTACCATTAGTACAAACTTATTTCAATATAGAATTGGATTTTAGACTACTAGTGAGAAATTTAATAGTTCATAGCAATGATAAATTGGTAAAATATATTGTCTATAGATTAGTCTATTAGAAATGGTCATTTGTTCTATAATGAAATAAAAGGGACACATGCCCCATACACTTGTATAAATATGATTGTATAGGACTAACCAACATATCACCTTGATCTCATATGAAAGGGGTATTGTCTATCATAAAAAATGGGGGAGTTATTAGAGCCAAATTACTTTGTAAACTTGGAGCAATAAATACAAGTAAAGAATTCTACAAAGATTGTTCAGTATTTGTTTGTGTTCATTATTATCATGGCTTCTCTCTCATTTGCTTATTCTTATTGATATTTTTGAATGGTTATGAATTATTGGAATGCACCTTTAATTTAATCTTTTTTAACTTATGCTAATGTTAGGTTGATTGAAAGTTCTTAGGTTCATTTCATTCTCTTACTCCTCTTGCATTTGGGTTAATGTTGTTTGCCTATAGGGTAAATCTTTAAATTAGGCTTGGTTCTTATTTGCATTATTTTACCTTCTTTATAAGATTTCTTGATGTGTAATATCATTTGGACTTAATCTATTTCATGTTACACAATGGTTAAGTGCATGTCTAGATGAAATCTAAATGTTGTCATGATGTTTGGAATGAAGAATAACAACATTTATTTTGGCCCTACCATTCCTTTTGCTTCTTTCTTATCTAGATCACCTTATTTTAATTTTAATTATAAATATTCATCTTATATTAACTTTTATATTAGTTCTTGATCATAATTAACCATCATTAGCATAGTATATTGCATATTTTACATAAATATGTTATTTGGCCACAGTGGCTCCCAACCACCAACTAATATAAATATTGTGAAATAGTCACTTGTTATACCTCTATTCCACCAATAGATAATAGGATTATCACAACCTGTAACTCATGTATTGATTTATTAAGAATTATAAAATGATAACTATTCATTAAACACTCTAAGCACTTGTGGTACACATTTAGGCATCAACAGTATGTGGCTACATTATTTATTTATTGTGTTTTTGATAGTTTTTAGTATCAGTGGGTTACTCACTAGTTTGGGTTGATCTAGGATGTACAATTAGTATCTTAGCCATGGAAATTGATTAGTAGGTTTATTGTTAGATCAAGGGAGAGGTTAGGACCAATATGTGCTAACTTGTCTCCTTGACTAGTGATAGAGTTAGATCATGTGGTTCTAGTAATATAAATAACTGATGGGGGTTAAACTATAGTATATACATAATGGTCGATTGTTTCTTAATGAGATGTATTAATTATAATTTTGGTAGGTGTCTTGGTGTATTTCCCCCTTCACAAGGTGGAGGGGAATGAGATGAAGGATGTGTAGATGGAGAGGGTGGAGATGGAGGGTTGGATATGGTGGGGGTGGAGATGTTGGACATGGATGAGCTAGAGATGGTTGAGATGGTGGATATGGATCATGAGAACCACCTACACCATATCCTACACCACATATGATTGATGTGTATGCCCTTAATTATATATATATATATATATATATATATATATATATATATATATATATATATATATATATATATATATGTATGTATGTATGTATGTATATATATATATATATATATGAATGATTGTGTTTGAGTATGAGTACATGCATTAGTGATTACATTTTTAAAAAAATTATTATTGATATTTCTTATATTTTTTTCTAATGTACACATTAATTGGTATTGAAGGTCAAAAATATTGATCTATGATGGTAGATGAGGCTATATATACTTTAACATGAAATGTGTCTTGTGTTATTGTTTGTGGTAGATTAGTTGAGTGAAATGATGATATTTCTAATGAGCATTCAATATTTTTTGATCCTCATGCCATTATTTCCATAATATATATTTTAGTATCTAGAAAGTGCGATGATTTATAGGTAGAGTTCAACAAGCAACCCATGCCTACACCTAGTTCTAATATATAAAGGGATTTTTAGTAGATTATTTTTACTTTATAATCCAAAAATACATGTATGATGACATAGATATGAGTTATTTAATGACACATTAGATGATATAGATCATGGTATCAATTATTGGGGGAAGCTAAAGGACTAAATGTATCTTCTAAATCATAAGTTGTAGGTCTCATTATTATTGATAGTTAATATTATGATGGTGTTTCCATCATTGATTGATTTTTTTAACTATAAACATGGTTTTATACATGCACACACACATAAACATGATATTTTTGAATGTTTTCATCTTGTTCAAATGATTATGTTATATGTTTTTAATTTTTGCATTATGAGATTGGTAATTTATTTTTTATTAATGGAATGCAGAAAAAAATATTTTATTTGTATATTAACATTAATTATTCTTATTATCACTCATATTATCATGCTAATGACCATTTCAAATAATCTAGACATATGCCTTTGAAAACTAGACTATAGAAAATGTTAGAGAATAAATAGTTTTTTGTATATTCTAAATAAAATGGACTAAGAGTGTGGTGATAATTTGGATCTATTCCCCATATAATTAATTGGAGAGAATTTCAAATTATAATTTTTAAAATAATTTAGACTTATTTTTTATATTTTTTTTATAATTGGACTAGTTACAAATCCAAACTATTTGAATTGGTCCCTTATTACTCAAAACTAGTTTACCAAATTATTTGGAAAAAGTTCATTATAATCTAGTTGGATAATATGGTGTTGAATAATTTTAAATGGTTCTTATTCTTGATAATTTGTTAACTTATAACGAGGTTTATCCATAGGTAATTTATTCACTTATTTCTTATATATATTTTTAAATAGAATATATAAACACATGTGTACCATGATTATTTTTAGCCTCTATAACTATGTCTTTTTTTATATCACCTTTTTTTATGGTTCTTGGGTATTTTCATAAAAAACACACAAACCAATAAGCTATTTTAAAGGAATTAAAATATTCATATTTATACTAAATTAAAATCAATATTACATATTTTCCTAATTTAGCATGCATAATAAATACAAGAAGTACAAAGTGGTTAAGGGATAAAAGAGATCATATCATGTTTTATGTTTTTTCTAGAATATAATAATGATCAAGAATCATCAAATGTATCAATAGAGATATGGATTCCATTAATTTTTAGTTATAAATTTATTTAACCACTATAAATTTTCATCCAATTTGGACACCTATATTTATAATAGTGTCTTGATGTTGATGCTAGTGTCCTGACCATAATATAGCTCCATTTTCAAATCCATTAGTTGGGGTTTCTAGGATTTTGGCACCTTTTTCCTGATGTATTTATATCTTATGAAATTTTTTTTCTCTTATTTCATTGATTAAAACCTTAGGTTTAATCTTGTTTTCCCTTGAATGATTCCATGGTAAAAATGGGTTAGTGGGCACATGGTGTCGAGTTGACCCAAAAGACCCCTTTATCAATGAGTGTTGCCTACATAGTGAATACTCTAAAGAGGGCCTCAAACTAATGTATTTATCCCCTATCTATTTGATTATTTGTGAGTCATTACATATGTGGAAAGTAAGTATAATAGTGACCTACCTTGTGACTTGGAAAATAAGGATCTTAGGCTACTCTTTTAGTACTTCATACCTATAGATGTGCAATCCCTATGACTCATATGCAAATAGGAATAAATAAGGAATATTTTCTAAATTAAATTCTCTTTGGTATTAATGTTTTATGAGGAATGAATGAATATTTATTTTGAATATATACCACTCTTATCAATAAATATCTCACATTAAATAATTGTTGAAAATTGGGCCTCATAGGACAAATGCTAACCCCTTTAGTAAAAAAATTGTTTACAACCCTCTAAGTTTAACATGGTGTCTAAAACTTGTCATGGTCTTATAAATTCTGTTAAAAATATTTTATCCTTGTTAAGAATGTCATATATGTGTTGGAACTTTCTTCCAGGGATCACCATATGTCATGGCTATCTTGAGTCCTTAGGTAGTGTACTAAGTAGTCATGTGGTCATTCAAGTAGGGAAATAATGTCAAAATGTATTTTGAGGTATAGATATTGGTCTTAAACTTATTTCACAAAATTAAGTTCATTTATCAAAGGTTAAGTAATTTCCTAAGATTAAGGTTTCTAGTTCCTATGGTTTTAGGCCTATTTGAAACCAATTCTTATCACAATAATTTTTTTAGCATGATATGTGAGATTTTAAATATTATTTAGGTCATTATATGAAGTAAAATTATTTTTTTAAAGATCATTATTCATCGTATACCTTTTCAAGCCTAGTTTAAACCTTAATTCACCCTATGAACCATCAAATGATCCCCTAAACATGATATACAGGCCAAATTACATTGTGAAACCTTTAGAACAGGTATATTATAGTTATCTCATTATTTATATGGGTATAAAAAAAGTCCCATTTTCATCTTATAGTCACAACTAGGTGTTTCATATCAAAAAGGTATATTTTTAGGTAAAATTCACTTCTTACTCAATAAATGGGTCCCACACATGGGAAAGCATGTCCCTTCACCTCCCCCAAAACATACCAATAGTTTTAAAATTATATTATACTCATTTTTTCCCTCCCTTTACCATATAATGGCATCCCAATATCAAAAAACTTGAATAAGAGTAGAAAAGAGAGAGTTTTCAGGTGTTTTTGTTGGTTGTATAGACTTATATAACTAGGTTCATTCAATGGAGGTAAGAGGGTTTCATAAAATATTATTTTAGATGTATCATAGGATTTTTAGGCCCAATAGATGAAAAATAGGCCCAAAATTAACCCTTTGCCTTTATCTATCTCCTTTACAGCCCAGAATAACTCTTCAAGTTTGTGAATGGTACAGATAAGAGAGATAAAATGAGAATACAGTGTCTTATGTTGATTAAGGAGATATATTGACCTTATAAATCATTAAATTTACCTACACATCCATGTAATATGATCTAAGAACAAATTATAACAATTTGGACACTCAAATTGTCTTCTTCATCTATGTAAGGGGTTATAAGTGTAATAGTTTTGGTGCATCCTTGAAGTTTTTATGCAGATAAATGATTGATGGTGATTCCAAGAGTCCTCAACGTATATATCCATAAATATCCACACATGGTTCACATTTTTTGACCTTAGGGAGCAATTAAATGTCCAAGTTGACACATCTATAGGTTACATTGTAGTGTTTTTTAGATTATAGAGTCTTGGTGCATAATATTGGATATGTTTGATGATTACACATTAGTTAGGCTTAGGGATTGCTGGGAAGATGAAGACACATAATATGGTGATTAATAAGGTTATATTAGGGGTTTCAAGTCATAATAATCTCATATTGGTAAAATAACATAATGGCCCATTAAGCCCAATAAGCCTAAACTAGTATCTACAGTCCTACACCTCACAGTTGAAAAGCATATATAGGTCTTGAGGTTATTATAGGTTTGAATCCATCAATAGTTAATTAATAAAAACATTAAAAGTTTTTAATAAAGGTGATATAAGTCTCAAGGTCAGAAGGGAAGTAACCAAACCCAGCCTTAGGGCTACTCAAGTTTAGTGATACATAAATCCTAGACCCATTCAAAAAGGAGTGTGGAAGACAACGTTGATAAATGACATGACAATAAGTATTTTTTTAGGCCATAATGGAATGTTTCATGGTTTCAATAAACTCCATCACTATTTTTTAAAGGTGGAAGAGGGTGCTCAGGTCCCAAACACTCAATCTAATAGTAAAATGTGGCATTTAAGGTAGATCATGAGAAAAGGAGATAGAGATGGTAGTTAGAGAAGATGAAGATGAATGAAAGGGTTGGGAGTAGGTGTATAAGATTTATATTGTTATTTTTATGCCATTAATTTAGATAAATGTGTCTCAGAGTCATGAGACTCAGTTTAGGCCTGCCAGGCCTAAAATCCATTCTTAAGGCCTTAAACCCCACCACCACATTGAGGCATACTAAAACCCTAAAAAATATAATTAATTGAAATAATAAGGTATATTAGGATATTTAAGGTCCTAATAAAGTTTTTTTAATAATAATAAATAAAAATAATAATCCAATTGGTCTTAATATGCTTCTTGAGTTACACAGTCCTAATCAGTCACCTTGAGCTGCCACTTTCAACACTCAAATATCTCATCATAGAGGGAATTAGGGGTAAATTATATTATTAAAATTTATTCAACCCTATGGAATTAAAATAAATGTAATAAATACTTGGTTTTATGGTCCCACCTTTATGAATCATTGTTAAGACTATAAATATGTCTAGAATGCTTGTAAAGAGCTCAAGATCCACCATCTTCTACTCATATATATCCATAAAATTTATATTGGACCCAAATATTTTTACAATATTTATGGTATATATGTAATAAACATCCATGACCATAAGTTTGGGATTGGAGGTATGATATTTATGAAACATTGTTCAGATGGTAGACCTTTAAAATAATACTTAAACCCTAAGATAGAACTAACTTGGGGAAAATGGAGATATTTGTATATGTAATCAAAAATTCATAATTTTTATAAATCAATCATAGTTCAAAAAATATAAATAATACATAAAATTTTGATTGGGAATGCATTTTTTAATTAGGGGCATGACCAATATGGGGCTCTAGAGGCTAGACCTGATTAGGGGATCACTTGTCACAATACACCATGATATAAAGGGGTCCAAAGCCTAAAGTACAACAAAATCATGCAAAAAACCTAAAATATTCCTAGGTTTAATGTTCACTCTATTCTAATAAACAATAAAATAGATAAAATCTAGTGTATACCAAAGCTTATGGCATAACGTGGGGGTTAGAAATAAAACAAACTAAACTAAACATACATATAATACATATACTCACATCAATTTATATGGAATCCTAATGCATGAGAGAGAATAAAAAACACATTATTTATCTACTATTAAAATGTATAAATAAATTTAGTAATAATTACCTTTAAATACTAACCCATCAAGCCTCAATCTCTCCCTTGGCCAAGGTGCTTCACAAGAGATTATTGTGGTATATAAGGAAAACAAAGACAAATTAGCTATAGGATACACAACCTATATATTCATCCAAACGACTTAATTAAAAAACAAGATATATATCTCCAAATAAAATATGGAACCCTAAGCTTTATTTTTCAATTATAATGGTCATTAATCATATGTTCATTCACACATATTTTTCTTTGCTTCTCTTCTTAAAAATGGTTGGAAATGAACTTTTATATATAGGTGGATCTTGCCCTAAATCATTTTGAATATGTTAGCTATAAAATTTTGACCCAATTGACCCTATATTTTTTTAGTATATAAGTCACTAAGTCTTGATCTAGGTCATTTTAAGGGATATAAAGTTCCTGACAAAAAATACACCTAAACAGTACAAGGTCAACCTAGTCGACCTAGTAAAGTCAACTAGAAAAAGGGGGTCAAGGTAAGAGTAATGAGGATAAATCATGGAAAATGATTGGAATGGGTAAGTTTGAGAGTAATAATAATCTTTGGTTAAATTTTTTTATGATATTATTTTGTATATTCAAAGTGGAAAAAGGGACAACAATCTTAAAAAGCACCAATGGTCTACTCACCCCTTTCTCAATGCACCCTTAAGGTATGCAATCAAAAAGATTGAGACTCAATGGGTTATTTAAAGATTAAAAATTTAATTAATTGATAAAATTTAGAAAATATTATGTGTATACATATTCCATACTTTAATCTCATCACATGTCATTTAAGTGCAACACACGATGGTGCTTCGAGAAATAAAACATGATAACACACAATGTTGATGCTAAGTAAAGTGTAATAAGTAGCAAATAAGATAAAGGAAATGATAGAATTTAAAAACATATACCTTTACTTACCTTAGTGTTTTAGATAAATAATTAGAATATAATAGATGTGAAGTTGTCCAATGTGAAGAACACTAGGTGAACCTATAAAAGTTAGTACAAAAAATAGCCAAAATTTAAATTTTTGGTTTATAGGCATATAATAGTGGAAAATATTCTATACATCATCACTAACCTAATGAATTTTATTATTTGAAAAAATGGATGAATATAAACAAATACATAGGTAAAATAAGGAATCTATAAAAAAATTATTGAAGAATTTAAATTTTGAAAAGTGTTTTTAAATAGGGGAAAGAGAAGTCATTTGGTTGTTTTGACTTGTGAAAGAGAGAAAAAAGAGAGAGATATGGAAATCAAATGAGCAAGGATGGTGAGGAGATGATAGGATATATGAGGAGGATCTCCAAGAGTAGAAATAGGTGTACTAAAAGTATGCATCTATGAATCTTAAGCTAGTTTTTGAGTATTTTTTTAAATTAAGTGTATTTTTTAAAAATGTAAATTTTAACATTTCTAGATGTTGAAATGAAGCAAAATTAGATTCTATAGGTAGAAAAAACTAATTAGGTAAATGGATTTTAATTAATTAGGAATAAAATTTAAAATGGGAACTTTTTTACGAAAATTTAAGGGGTTGGTAGCTAAAAACAACTGGGTCAACCTAGTAGGTTGAAAATAGGCAAAATCCACACTACCAACTTAGTAGGTGTTTGATGACCCTATACATTTTACAAACTATTGACCTAGTATAGTTTTCCAAACTAATTAAATAATTATAGAATGATAATTAAATACTAAGGAGTGGAAAATGAGAGGGTTGACTTAGATTTTAAGTCAATCAGGCCAAAAATAGGGAGATTTTGGTCAAACTAGGTTGACCAAAGAACCAGAATTGTACAAAAATGCATGCAAAAGGCTAAAAGAAGGCTAGAATGGCTTGAAATGATCAATTAAGAATAAAAATGATCAATTAGGATAAAATAGGTAAAAATTAATGAATTAAAACATTTTAGGATTATTTTTTATTATAAAAAGAATGTATTTTGACTATACATGACATGGAGAATCCAATACATCTTTTGTTGTTTTTTTATTATAGGGATGACCCAAGTTTTGGAGATGTGTAGATGTGTCTTGGATACTAGATATAATGAATCATTTGACCATAGGTGATAGATATAGGTTATTAATTATAGGCCTAAGAGGGATAGCTGACATGTGTAGGATTACCTTAAGTATGGATCTATTAGTCATGTTTCTTAGATGATAGAAATGATTGACTAAAATATTTAGATAAGAGGTGGATTAGGATGTGGTAGAGGTATATATCACTCTAGAGTATGTGTATGCCATCTTGGGGCTACCAGTAATAGGAGAACCAGTGACTACAATCATACTAGACAACCTAGAGGAGAGGAAAGCCTTATCCATGTGGGCTATAAGATTAGATATGATATTAGTAGGTAGGAAAGTTAGTATGTTGGATGTATATGCATCACATATTTTTGATATATGAAAATATATGATTGGACTTGTGATATAGTAAGTTTTATGTCACAAGATAAATGACAAGGTACCATTATTCATGGTAGCCCTGTGTAAGATGATCCTAGAGGGGGGGCATACTATATGATCTTGACTTTATCATCTAGGTCTAGTTTATACATGATCTATATGAGATTTTTGTTAGAGGGACAAAGTCAATAATACTGATCATATTATTGATGGATTAGATCTATGAGAGGTTTCTCATGTATCAACCAATTAGGTTACCTGATGTAGTTGATGATACATTGACTCATGTGTGGAGATGGAGAGAGGACTAGGTAACATGGGTCTTTCCCCATATGCCAACACTATAGATGGTAAGATACATAGACATAGTGTGTCAGTCATATGGGCATATAGTAACTACATGGTTGAATTGGTACATAGTTATACCAACTAGAATGAGGATATAGGTGATTAGACACTATACTTGGTATCAAGATCCACATCTAATGGAATATGTGATAGGATAGATGGGTTTAACTCATCTAATGGCATCAATATTGATGCTTGAGTAGTGGTATTGACATGTGAGAGATCCATGAGAGAGGAGGGGACTAGGGATAATAGTGATGAGCCTGACACTCAAACCATGTCATAAACAACCATGGATTAGGTGAGCATGATAGGGAGTAGAGAAGAAAGATAGGGGTGTAGAGATAGTGGCACCAAAGATACCACCACCAATTCCATAGTGATATGAGATATGACCATCAAGGACTACATCAATAAATATAGGAGGATTAGGAGAGAGTGGAGACTATCACCATCCCTGATGATCTAGAAGGTGATCTATAAGAGAGATGGATGATAGAGAGGCCTTAGGCATAGGATAAGGTAGACATGAGCCATGATAGATGGATTTGAGTTTAGGAGGAAATCGATAGAGGAGGTACTAGGAGGTCACATAGATGGAGAGACTATGTTAGGTAGTCGCATGAATGGTGATACCATCGTGGTTGAGACACAAATAGGTAAAAAAATATGATTAAATTATTGATTAAGTTTTATTTTGAAATAGGCACTAGAGTTAGATAGATATTGTGAGTTATAACAATGATATAATATCTATCTAAAAGTGATTGTGTATGCATATCTAAGGATTAGGAGGAGAGATGGGGGTCCCTTATGAGTGGATAACTTCATGACATCTTGAATGAGACTCTATAGTCATATGACCCTACTACATTAAAGGATCCCAATGTACCATCTTCCCTAGCTTAGGTGAGTTGGTTTAGATTAGAAGGGGAGGCAATAAGCTAGATACATGCACATAGAGAGAGGATGAAACCACTAGCAAATATGGGTGTAGGAAATATATGAACATGGTAGGCCTTGGTAGAGGAGAGATACACATTTAGATAAATTGATGCATATGACATAGGCACATATGGTGACCTATACCCAATTAGTGCAAGTATAGTTGTCAATAATGCACCTACAAATATAAGTAGAAGGATTGAGATCTTAGATGACCTCCTTATAACATACTATTTGAAGGAGTCATACTAAGGCCTCAACAGGTAGTGTGGTTAGGCCACAAGATAGTAAATATGGATCCTATCCATAGAGCTAGAGAATTATATATGGTTGTACTTGTTATATCAAAAATCATGATATGTGTGTGTGTGTGTGTGTGTGTGTGTGTGATGTATCATTTTTGCATATTGATGTTGATTGTGTATGTTATCATCATTATAGTTATGGTTGTGGATACTTTGGATATATTTATTGCTAACACATGTATTTAGCTATTGTTGTATATTCTATAGGAAATACATGAGATGTGGTTTCTTTTCTAGCATTATGTAGGACACATGCATGGTTAAAAAGAAATAGGAAAAAATATTTGGTAAAATATAATCAATCAAAATGTACTACACATTATTTCAAGATGATAAATGTGTAATAACAAAAAAAAAGACTACATATAAAAAACCAAGGGATGGTAAAACAATATGGTAAAAAGGAATTTATTTTTAAACTAGAGTGAAAGATTTTTTTCACCAAATTAAAACAAGTAAAATCATATTAAATCACATTGGGAAGTATGAAAATAGTGTAATAAAATGAAAGGTATGTGAAAGGGTACAAATGATATAAAAAAATTAATTAAGTTAATCAATTATACTAAATCACATTGGGAAGTATAAGAGAAAAACAAAATTGGTAAAAGATTGGTCTTAAATTTGACACACTAATTCAAGCTAAGAAGTATGAAAATTCAAGAAATGGTTATATCCTTATATGCACTCAAAAAATAAGAAGATAAAATCAAAAGAGAAATGAAGTAAGCATAAAACACACTAAATCAAGTTAAGAAGCATTTCAATTACATGTAACTTCATAATTGATCACATCTTATCTCATATTTGACACGTAATTTTTTTTGTGACTTGTATTATTGGAAATTTTTATGAGGAATGTTGGGTCATATCCACAGTCTTACAATTCAAATCATAAATAAAACACCACTGGGGTGTAAAAATTGGGACAATCATTTAAATAATGTGGGTAATATGAAGGAAAAATGTGGTAATTTATGAGTAATTTTGGGTCCTATCCATGGTCTTATAATGCAACTCACAAATGAGATCCCAAGCGGAGTGATCAGTAGACAAAATAATATTTCCCAAGAAGAAATATAAGGGATATAGGGAATGAAAAAAGGAGTGTAAAAATCATGACTTATGCATCCTATAATAATACCTTATGAGTAAAGAGGCATATTAAGGATATAATAAGACACTAAGTGACTAGTGACCATAAATGTGCAAAGGATACCTATTCACTATAGACACAAATATTTGTAGGCAAATAAGTGTGCTACTAAGATAAAATCATGAAGGTAGATTAGTATAATGAAAATTAAAATAGACCTACCTTCCCATTATGTGTTTCTCATTCTTCAAAAACCCTTATAGATCCATCGATCTATTAAGAAGGTTGGGTACTTGCATGAGAAAGTAGAAATCACTAAAACATTTTTTTATTCTCCTTTTCTAATCTACTATCCTACCATACCCCAAAGGACCTTGGATTTATCGTGAGGCCAAATGTGGAGTTTGAGATTAAAATAGAATAAGAAGATGTGCTTTGAATCACTTATTTTAGTGTGATATGACTTTTAAGAATATTTTTGCCTTTTATAACATTGCCTTTTAGAAAATGATTTAGCTTTTAAATTTATATGGATTTTTAAGATTCCTCCCCCATATAGATTTGGAATGACCAATAATGATAGATGTAGTGATATACATGAATGAGATTTAGGCTAAGGCTAAAGGAATCTAAATAACCAAATACAAAGACTGACTAGGACACTTAGGTTTAATAATGAACTAGCATGTCATCTCAAATCTCAACCATGTATATGCTTTATTTGTAAAAAGGAATAAGGGAATAAGGAAAACCAAAGGTGGACCAGTGAAAGGAAATTATAATGAGATGCATTGTTTACTAATTGATCACATGGTAAATGGAAACAAAAACCAAAGGGAACAAGGTTTGTATAACCAAGTCACAATGAAAATTATTTGTGTAAAATAGAGATAAGAAAGCAAACAATCGTGAAGACATAAGAAGAGAGTTTTGAGAAAAAATAAAGAAAGAAAGATAAATCAATGATAAATAAAGATAATCATATGCAAATATAAATGATAATATAATCAAGATATAGTACCAAAAATAAGATCACTATATAAGAAAAATATGAATTTGACATAGTATCAAATTATATAACAGATTGATATAAATAAAATTAGAGCACATGTCCAATTAAAATTTAAATGTAAAGGATCCATGCATGTGATCATAAGTACTAATAAATATACTCTCACACATTATTCAATACATTAGATAAATCTATATGAATTTGGATAAGAACTACTACTAATATCTCATCAATCTTCAATTAAAATTGGAAAAAGACTTCTCTTCTATTCTCTTCAACTGAAAAAGTAAGAATACTCAATGGATCATGATGAGTAAAATTAGGTAAGGGATTCTCAAGAGAATGCATGGGAGCAGGCTCTATAGGAGATGTAGGAATCACTAGTAGAGAAGGATCCATGGGTGAAGGACTTATAGGTGGAGAAGGATCCACATGTGAAGGAAGGTCCATAGGTGAAGGAATCATGAGTGTAGGTAAAGAAGGTGATGAAAAGACCATAGGAGGGGATGGAACCATTGGAGTTCGAGCCATGGGAGAATAAGGAGCCTTCTTATAAGAATGACCTATGGGAGGTATAAAAGAAGGTTTGAAAATAGATACAAAATGATCCTTAAGTTGTTGTTTAAGGATATGGAAAATGATTGGTGTGATGAGTGACACATTGGTACCATAGATAATACACCTCATCATAATTAGGTATATATTTAGGTAAAACCTTTGATGGAGGCTTGAATTTATCTATGGAAGGAGATGAAAGATGTAAAGTATCAATATACTATTGCAACTTGTAAAAATGGGTAAAAGAATTATTATATATCCCATAGAAATAATAGATATGCTTGTGAGTGGTCTTATGAAAAACACTCATAGAAAAAGTTATAATAGGAGTGGATCAGCCCATTTGGTTAGAAATAGATCCATCTTAGGTAAGGGAAGAAAACCATCACCAAGAGAGGATGGTGATGGAGGAGGAATGGAACTAGGCTCAATAGAAAGAGAAATGGGATGAGAAATAGGGGTAGTCTCAACAATAGTAAGAGTGGGAATAGGTTCAATTATAGTAGGAAAAAGAATGGGCTCAACTATAGTGGGAGTGGGAATGGGCTCCAATAAAGGCTCTATTGAGGGAGGAGTGGGATATAAAGAAGGTCTAAAGAGGGTCACACTAATCTCAAGAGTAAACCAACTATGGTGATCAAGGAACCTAGCTAAGTGGTAAGGCTTGATCATAGCATGATCCACGAGCATATTCCTATGAGGATACTCATAAACTAGAGGTTTTGACACCATATCTACCCTTGGTGTATCAAATATATAGAGAATGGAAATTTTTGTTTAAGAACCTTGATATATGTTTACAAATTCTACTAACTAGGTTGACTAGGTCAATCAAGATTTACAAAAACTTATTGCTAAGTACCTAAAATATACAAGGTTGACTGGGTCAACCTAGTATGTTAAAACTAATGTCTAAAAAATTATAGGTTTAATTGGGATGACATATTAGTCTAGATTTGATGTCTAAAATTTTAAAAATCTATATTAGGTCGACTTGGTTGATATATTAGCCTTTACCTAAAATCATACACATAGAAGGTAGATACTAGGTAAATAGAGTTGATATAGTATGGCAAATATATGATAAAAATAATGATGATAGATTGAAATAAATTAGATAATGTAAATAAATCTTGTAAGGGTTAGTTCACGTTAGGTTCACTAGAATGTATGGAATCAAAAATGCATCATGTCTATAAATCAATCCTAGATTGAAGAAGATAAATCATACCTACACTTATAATTGGGAATACATTTTTTAAGTGAGGGAATGAATAATATGGCAATCCACTAGAACTAATCATGAGATCACTTGTCAAAATACACCATGCCAAGAAGGGTTCCAAATCCTAAAGTCTAACATAATCACACAAAAACCCTAAAAGAGTCCTAGGTTTAGTGTTCACTCTATTCTAATAAACAAGAAAATTAATCTAATCTAGTTCATACTAAATCTTGTGGTATAAAGTGTGGGTTATAAACAAAAAAAACTAAACTAAACATGAATAGAAGACATATACTCATGTCAATGTATACAGAATTCTAATGCATGGGAGAGAAGCACAACTACATTATCTATCTACTCTTACGAAGGAAAAATAAAGTTAGGAATACTTACCTTTGAAGATGAACCCATCAAGCCTCAATCTCTCCCTTGGCCAAGGTGATTCAAAATATATTGTTATTTTATGTAATGAAAACAAAAACAAATAAACTCTAAGATACACAACCTATCTATGAATCTAAAAGAATTCTCCACAAGACAAGATCCATATCTCTAAATAAAGTATGGAACCCTAAGCTTTATTCCTCAAGTAGAATGGTCAATAAGTAGATTTTCATTCACACTTATTATTTTTCAATTATATTCTTAAAAATCATTAGAAATAAAATTGTATATATAGGAATATCTTGCCCTAAATCCTTCTGAATATGTTGGTTGTATAGTGTTGACCCAGTTGATCATATATTTTTTTGGGAGATAAATCACTAGGTCCCAAGCTAGGTCAGTTAAAGGGCTAACAAATCTCCTAATGAAAAATACCCCTAAATATTATAGGGTCAACCCATTTGACCCTATATAGTAATTAGAGGATAAAAGCTATTTAGGGTCCTCTCACTTGACCTAGTACAATCAATTGGCAAAAGGGGGTCAAAGCAAGAGCAAGGAGGATAAAGCATGGAAAATGATTGGAATGGGTAAGGTTGAGAAGAATAATATTATGGTAAATTATTTTAAGGAGATGAGTGTGTAGATGGTAATTGGTAAAAGGTACAACAATCTTAAAAATCACCAATGGTTTTCCCACTCCTTTCTCAATGCACCCCTTAAGGCGTGCACTCAAAGAGATTGATACTCAACAAGTTCTTACAAGATAAAAAATATAAGTAATAGATAAAATTATGAAAATATTATTTTTATATAATTTTCACTAAAACACCCTACATTAACATAATAAATACTTGGATTAACTATTACACTTAGAGGAGACCTTAGCTATGGTACTAGCCTATATGGACACTATAAGGACTTATCATAAATTATGTCTTTTATAAGGAATTGAGTATAAATCAAGGTAAATTTTTTTTTGAGAAGTTTAAATTAATTATAGGGGTGGTTTTAATCTTTTTTCACCATCTCAAATCATAAAATGTCCACAAATATTCCATAAAATGCCTCTACAAGTCCACACCAAATATCCAGTCTACATATGTAAGTATAAGGTGGCCTAGTCACCTAAGTGAGTTAAATTTAAAGTGTGTAGTGATTTTAAGCATTAAATCATGGTTTATAACACTTTTTTAGTCTTGTAACATTATTTTTTACCTATTCTTGAGGCTCTATTAAATTTTCCTAGTCATCCAAATAACAAACACTATGTAACTAAGCCCAATAGCCTAGTAGGCTTACTTAGGTCAAAAAGGAGAGATGAAGGTTGGCATAGAGTGACTAATATAAATATAAATAAAAAATAATCACTCCATGTAACTAATTCTTTAGTGACAATCAGATCACTTCTCATATCCATTATAGAGGAATAATATAGTTTCCTAGCCTAATCAACAAACAAGGGAAGGTGGGTTGTTTAGTAACTCATGATGGCCTAATTTAGCCACTTTAATGTTATAAATATCAATATAAGGTGTTAATTTAATTTCATATAAATTCTTTTAAATAGGTCAAGCAAGTCAACTATAACCTCTACCACTCCACCTCAATGCCTAAAGAGCCCATTTATGAACACCAATGCATAGAGAGACATATGAAGGATTGTTGTAACCACTTGTAAGTGATGATGGAGTGGGTAATAATTTATGGTAATTTATGACCTATATCTATCACTAGAATACCATTAGCTCTCTCTTTGCTTCTCATTTTTTTATTTATTTAGACCTTAAGGCCATTGTATGAGATCCCTCACCTGGGTATGAAGAAACTCTACCTAGATTTTTTTTTGTAGACCTCTTGGAATAATGAAATGATTGATTTAGATTATTTCATATTGATCTACTATTTTTATTTTGGTTTGACTTACATAAGTGGCAGATTTATATTCCTTTTGTAGGTCCTCACTTCACCTTGATGTTAATAGATGTTTTATGCAGGTCATATATTGTGTAAGAATTGTTAATGACTAAGTTTAGAGTGGAATTTTGACTAAAAGTGACTTTAAATAGGCCTTAAATTCATTACTCTCATGCTCTAGTCATCTATCATAGCCCCTATATGAAAAACTATTGCCTAGATACTCTTGGGAGTAGTAGCTTAGTTACTTGTTTGGTTCACTAGTGTTATCCAAGTTAAATAGAGTGGATAAGTTATATTATTACATCACCACACTTATATTAGTTTTATTTTATGCACTCTTAATCCCTTTTTACCCTAAAATTAGTAGGTCTTAGTGAATTGAGACAAATAGATGCACCATGGGAGCTAGCCCCATAATCTAGAGGTCTAACCTAATCATAGGTCACCCATAGCCTTTGGCTATTCCCATGTTACCCCAACCTTAGAGGTATACTTGAACAACCTCACTCCTAGGGTTAAGGTTGGAGATCTAAAAATTATGGCACACCTAGTGAGACTAGATTCAAGCATTGGATAATTCACTTGTATCCTTGTATTCATTTTAGAGAGCTTAAAGCATCTTAGTAGTAGATTGGTAATCAATTTCATGTTGAGATTCATTTGAAGGTATCATTTTAGGGGTTAGAATAGTACTTATTCATAGTTTAAATTTTTATTCATGTGTCTCATGATGAGTTATGGATAGATATGGAAAAAACTTCTATCATATACCTCCTTGTCATTAGCCTTATGACCCCTATTATGATAAAAGAATTGGAGGGTGGTTAGGTTATCTTCACAATGAAATCAATAAAATTAACTCAAAATGAAATCAATAACACACTAACATTCATAAGACTACCTTGCTTAGATAAAAGGGATGATCAAGATGAATAAACATAAATGAACAAAGCACAACTAGAAATGGAAAGAAACTTACACAATTCCTTACTAATTACTTGAATTCTCCAAGAGGCTTCTTCATTTGCCTTACTCAGATTGTGATCAAAAGGTATTCATCAATGGGGCTTGGATATATCTATCTCCTATTAGGATCATGCTCATGATTGGTTTATTATTTTGATATTGTTTGGCTTGGAATTTTGGCATTATAATTCTATGTATTTATTTCATGACCTAAATCCTACATTATAACTTTACTATGTTCCAAGCTCTCCAAATGAAGAGCTCTAGGCTTGATTTTAAAGGCTTTGAAATCAGCTTAGAATTAGTTAAATCCTAAACTATGTTTGCTTAGTTAACCCCAGTAGAGTTAAAATGTTTCCAAACCTCATGATTGGCATGGAATATGTGTGCTTTGAGATATTTTAGATTTTGAACAACTTGCAAAAGGTAATAATTGCTTCCTAGGATATTCTTTTGATTTTAAATTTCCTTTTATATAATTAGTTTAATTTATCAAATATGAATTCAATTAGGATTTAATTATGATTTACATGTTAATTAATCTTTGTTAGTATTTTGAACATTTGTGTAAGATTTGAAATAAATGATGTGTGCATTTGTCTCATTTAATTGATTTTTAGGCCAAATTGATTTAGTTACTTGTTATGAAGCCAAATTTGAGACATCTATAAATTATTAGGATAGATATTCAATGGTTAGTAATAATTGGTATAAAGTTAGGTATAGAGCTATTGGTGGCCCTTTTTAGGTGTCTATAGTTTGCCCTTGTTTGGGAAGGCATTGCAATCTATAAGCACAATAAAATCTTCTCAAATAATAAAAATGTTCTATGTGCTTATGAGTTCAATGATAATAGATTAACTATAAGGTGTCCCTTCAAGGGAGCAGTTAGCAAAGGGGTCTAAAAATAATCCCTTGAAATAAGAAAATGAGTGGGCCAAATAAATGAAAATGATGGGGTGATAACACAATGATTTGGCTAAAGTTGGTAAAAATCACTAAAAATGCAAGTGGGATAGTGTAAAATTGTTTGCCCAAAGGCAGTTATAAGCATTATACCCTAATAGTGACAAATATGGTAAGATTACAAAATTATTTGCCCAAAAGTGGTTATAATCATTGACAATATGGAGTTGCTCTAGTTAGGATAGACAACCAAGATAAAAACATGGCCCAGGTGGGTACAAAAAAGTGAATTTTTTCCCAAAGATGGTTATAATAATTAACCCTTAGATCGATGGAAACATAATTATTTTCCTAAAGGTGGTTATAATCATTGGACCCTGATAGTGAAAAACAAGCAAAAACACAATGATTTACCTAAAGGTGGTTAGATTCATTGAGAATGCAAGTGCGATGGTATATAATAGTTTGCCTAAAGGCATTATAAGCATTTTGTCTCAATAGTAAAAAACATGATATGAAATAATGATGTTAAATATGATGATGGAAAACATGATTTGGATTTACTATAAAACATAAAGAGGAATTAGACAACCTAATAGTAGGGAGATGTTCATCTAAACTAATAAGGAAGAAAATTATTTCATTTTTTAACTACTCTATTTGGGATATGATTTGGATCAAGTCAACACTATTGTTAAAGTTGGTGATAAGGAGATATCATTTTTTGCATTTGACGTGTAGACTTCTTGAAGCTAGTTTTTGCTATAACACGTGATGGTAAGCAACATGATAGAATACCATGAGGACTTAGCCAAAATATGCATAACGACAAAATCTTGATCTAATTACTAATGGAAAATAATACACCAATCATAAAAACCATGATGAAAATATTGATGTATAAATATGAATGGATTCAAGAATAATTTGCAAAGAATCATCTAATGAATGCACATAGGTTGAATCAATAAAATAGTACTTAAAGAAAAAAATAGGCACACAAATAAACAAACAAACAAAAATAAATAAACAACTAGTCCTAATGTTATTATAAATAACATGACACTAATAAGATGATGAACATTTCCCCTAGAAAATAGGTGAAAACTTAATAAAACAAACAAGATGGGGGAATAGAAGAAAAGGAAATAGTGGATGAATTATCTCCATATGAACTAGGTAAGTGGGTGTTGCCTACATAGTTTCATGGATGATAAATCCAACAAAAACTTTAGGTCGAATGTGGTTCTCCCAAAAAATTGGATAGAAGAAAAATGATGATGATCAAAAAACAAACCTGATGGATATGATAGAAGAATAGGAATGATCTAGTAAAATGGTGAGATCATGGGATAAAATGCCAAAAAGGATTGGTGAACTGAGTGACAAGTGATTTCTTATGACTTATTAAGGGTTTTAAGAATCTTTAAGGCAAAGAATTGGTTAATTTTTTTGGTTTTTCTAAATGGTTTTACAAATGGTTTTTGTAATTTTAGAGTATCTAAACTCAATCAAGAATGATGAGATACTAAATAGTCCAAGATCACAAAATGCCAAGAGCATGGCTAAATTAAATGGATGTTCACAATACAGTGAGATCATATGGAAAAATGGGGACTAATTTGACCTCAACAAGTATTAAGCACTACTCACATAGTCCCAAAATGGCCTCAAGTCACAATAGTTACACCCTGCAATAAAGGAATCTAAGTAGTGTAGTAGCCAATTCAAACAAAATAAGCATAGTTGGCATAGTATGACATAAGAATGGCTAGTTGGTTTGTCAAGGCATAATAAAAAAAATTATGCCCCTAGTTTTCCCATAGGTAGTTATAACTAGGATATAATAGATTAGATCAATGATACTAAGTTGCCCATATGTAGTTATAATTAGTAGTAAGACCAATGAGACACTAATTTTCCCATATAGGTAGATTTAGTCAAACTCACATAAACAAACATGATTAGAATAGACAAGAAATGAAGGATACAACTACCAAAACTTATATCTTACTGCTCCAAAATATTGCCTCTATCTAAAATTCTTAAAACAACTACTGAGATTGATTTGATTCTTCATGTTGAACATGAAACCAATGGATGAACCAAGGTTAAATGGGCTAGGTGGTGAGTGATAAAAACATTTTTTGGTTGATGGATTAGAATGGTAAAATGGATAAGTAATAAGGAATGTGATAGGCTGGTAGGATGATAGGATGGTATATTACAAGAAGAATATTGATAATATGGTACAATTTGAAATGGTACTCATAAACAATACACTAGGTCACTCAAGCATAGTAATGTTTGAGGTGTATAATGTTCATAGGATCATCAATTTCATCCCCATCTAGTGTGATGAGCATGTATGCCCTTATGCCATAGTCTACAACAATGATGAAAGGACATACACATTTGGGTTTAAACTTGCCTTTATGCTTCTTCTCAATCATGGTATTCTTTTGGTTCTCTTTAAGTACAAGATCACTAAGATCAAATTATATATGTTTTATGCACTGATTATAGTGGCCACAAAATTGGTTCTGATATGATTTAAGGTTATTTATTATGTCCATGCAATTCTCATCAAGTAATTTCAACTCTTACAAGTGAGCTACAAAATAATCTTTATCATCTAGGACATGCTTTAAAGAGATGTGTAATGAAGGTAACTTAACCTTAATGGGAAGAATGGATTCGTTATCATAAACAAGTGAATATGGAGTCAAACCTATGGGATGTGATGATTGGTATGATATAACTAAAGGGTGAGGAATATCTGAAGGTGCCCATCATGATCGGCATCATTGATAATATTTTTAAGGATGTTGAAAATGGTTTTGTTAGATGATTTTGCCTATCTATTACCTTGAGGGTAATATGTTGTGGAAAAATGTTGAGTAATTTTGTACTCAACACATAGCTTTTTGACATCCTTATTTTTGAATGATCCTCCATTATCAGATATAATTTTAGAAGGGGTATTATAGTAGAAGATGAGATAGTTGAAGATGAATTTAGAAATTTGCTTTCTAGTCATGTAAGGGGTATAGATTAAATCCACTTAGTGAAATACTTTGTGGAAATAAGGATATGTTTATGACCATTTGATGAGGTGGGTTTTATCTTCCTAATGATATCAAGGTCCCATGTAGAAAATGCCTATGGTGTCAACATTCCTTTCAAATTATTGGCTAAGGCATGAATCAAATTGGCATGCCATTGACATTTATTACATCTTTTGACATATGTAGT
Organism: Torreya grandis; assembly: GCA_037957365.1. NCBI lineage: Eukaryota > Viridiplantae > Streptophyta > Pinopsida > Cupressales > Taxaceae > Torreya > Torreya grandis. The sequence goes on along the minus strand of JARHVA010004796.1, from coordinate 715,533 downwards.
TGTATTGACATCCATCATTGGCCAAAAATATCCAGTAGGTGAGAAATTTTTGGACATAATTTCCCCACTAGTGTGGGCTCCGCATACCCCTTCTTAAACTTTCCATAATGATATTATAGATTATGTCAAAGGTAAATAATGAAGCATATTTCTATTAAAACTATGGTGGTATAGGGTTGGTCTGAGTAAGGTACAACATCAAGCATTGTGGATGAAGGCCTTGGATTATTTCAAAGATAAGTCAAGTGGTAAAACATGGTCATGAAGTTAAGTGTAAATATCAGAATACTAAGTAGATTTTGGACCAACAATAGCACAAATCATTAAGATAGTTGAAGGTTCATGAGCTGGTGCTAACAAATTTTCATTGAGAAATTGGTATTCCTTAGCTATATTTGTTTTTATAATAATAGATCCAATGATAGACATAGAATCTACTATGTTATTACTAGCTTGGTATATTTTCAAACTAGATGTCAGTAATATATTGCTTGAGAGTGTCGATCATGGCCTTATAGAGTACCAGTTTATCATCTTTTATCTAAAAGTGGTCTATAACCTAATTTAGTATTAACTATGAATCACCATAAACCTAGAAATGATATATCCATTATATTATCTATCAAAATCCTAGGATGAGTGCTTCATATTTATCTATATTTTTGGTACAAGGAAAGGTGGTTTTGAATGACATAGGGATTAGATCCCCTTGAGAAGTGATAAACAAAATTCCTACCCCCAATCCATGTGATGTGAATGAAATATCAAAATATAGCTTCCAGTGTTTCTCCTCAAGAGATGTGTCAATGATGGTCATAATGGATTCATTAGTAAATTAGAATGTGAGTGGCTCTATATTTATAAGGGGTACTTTAACAAAATGATCTATAAGAACTTGTCCCTTGATGGCTTTTTGGTTCACATATTCTATCTCAAAATCACTAAAAAACATGATCCATTTGGCCATGTGACCTTGTAACACTATTTTGGATAGTATATACTTGAGCGTAGCTACTTTTGAAATTACCATGGTCTTATTATTCAACATGTAATGTCATACTCTTTGAGATGTGAAAACCATATCTCAAAAAGCTTTTTTAATGGGCATATAATTGTGTTCATACATGAACAATGTATGTTTTAGGTAGTAAATTGCATTTTATTTTCCATATGCATCATGTTGATATATAATTTCCTCCAAGGGTTTGTCCATCACTAATAAGTATAAAAGGAATGGTTTCTCTAGCATATGAGGTAATAAAACTGGTGGATTTGCAAGACAATACTTTAGCTATTGAAAATATTTTTGAAAATAATCATCCCAAATAAATGTGATTCCATTATTTAAAATATGTGTAAAATGATGACACTTATCATCCAATTGAGATATGAAGCATTGAATAGATTAGATTTTGCCCTATAAAATTTAGAGTTGCTTCAAAGTGGTCAGTGATGACATGTTTGTTATGGCTCATACTTTGATTGGATTGACTTTTATGCCTCTATGAGACATTATAAATACAATAAATTTGATATAATAACTCCAAAAACAATTTTTTTAGGGTTGATCTTGAATTTATATTTATGTAGTTGCTCAAATATCCTCCTCAATACTACTAGATGGTCTACCCTAGTCTTTGGTTTTCCTAGTATGTCATCAACATAGTATTTAATAATGTCATGCATCATATTGTGGAATACTAATATCATGACTCTTTGATAGGTGGCATCTATGTTATTAAGACCAAATGGCTTGACTTGATAATAAATTATTCCCTACATAGAGGTGAACACTATTTTGTGTTGGTCTTCTGGTGTGATTTTAATTTGACTGTAGCTTGAGAATATGTCCATTAGTGAGAGAATATCAAAACCTATAGTGGATTCAACAATCATGTCAATTCTTGGTAATGGAATATCATCTTTAGGGTAAGCTTTATTAATGTATCTGATATCATTGCAAATTTTGATTCTTTTCAGCTTTTTACTAACCAATAATATAAATCCATTTAGAATAGTTTATTAACCATATACATCTTACTTCAAAGAGTTTATATAACTCTTTCTTTACCAATACAGTAATGTGAGGATGCATTTTACGTATCTTTTTTTTCACTAGCTTGGCATCAAGATGTACCACAAGGTGGTGAACAACCAAGGTGGGGTCCAAACTAGTCATGTCAGAATATGCCAATGTAAATATATCTAAAAATTCCCTAAAAATGGTTATAAGGACTTCACTATCCTCTTTAGTGAGGTATGCACCTAATTTAACCCACTTTGGATCATTTGGAGACCCAATGTTTACCTCTATTGTGTCTTTGACTAGAAAGGTTGAACCATATTCAAGAATAGTGGGCAAAGATTTGAACTATTTGGTTATGTTAGAGTCCTTTGTTAGAACTTTTTATTCAATTTCTCCTAGGCATGATGAATTATAATACCCCAATAGGAGGGATGGCCATGTAACAAATTTTGCTGGAAACTCAAATGATGTGATCAAATGCCTACTATTCTTCAAAATTGAATTTGGACACATAGACAAGCTTTTCATTGTTATTAGCCTAAATTATTTGGTTAAATACATGTTATTCATAAATAGTAAACTCATACCTATAGACAAGTTCATCATTGGTGGTCTTTTGGTCTATTTTTAAAAAAGGTTAAACACCCCCATCTAGTGGCACCTAAAATAGGTTTTCACCTCTAGACTGGCCTTTATCTTTACTTTTTTCCTATTTTGTAAGTAGCTACTAAAAAGGGGGGTGAATCATACTCAACATATCATAATAAATTACAATGTGTTCTAATGAAATAAACACTTAAGCATAACATAAACAAATTAGCACATAAGCAAGATCAAGAGTAATCAACATAAGTACACTTCATCTATGTGGAAAATCCTCATGGGGGATAAAAACCACTCTCAATAATACAACTAATGGACTACCTATCTTATAAATATATCACAAAAATGAGACTTTTATATTAGATTTAACTAATCAAGGAGCACCCACCACTTAATTTAGTCTAGTACATACTAGAACCTTTATCTAGCTCCAAATAGCAAAGAGGTTAAAACCCCCTAGGTGATTAAGAACCCACTCAAAACCTCAAATATGATTTAAACCAATAATATAATGTATTATACATCTGATGATGACCTTCTCTTTCTCTAACACCTTCAAACCTACTTCTCTTCTCTAGGTAGGCACTCCTACCTCATTTTCTCAACCAAGTCACCCTTTAGACTATTAAGTCTAATGACTTATTAGATCATGAACCTGACCATATAAACATGACTAATAGTCTTCACCATATATTGGTACTTAATTACCTATCTCTTCTCCTTGATTGAGCTTTGTCCTTCCCTTTTGTCCACACTCCCCTCTCACTTCCAAATAGACCAATTCAGCCTAGTATATATACCATACTCTTATCTAACCCATGTTGGTCAATCAAGATGATTTTTGTGCTTGATATATATTTTAAATATATCCTCATGAAATTTATATTTAATATCCATACACTCCTTAGGTTTTTCATTTCTCTTAAGACCCAAAACACTAAATAGGCCTAATAGAGAACTAAATGAATTAGGCCTACAAACCAACATGTTACACCTTGGTCCACCTTTAACCTTCATTAAAGAATGAAAATCATAAAAAAAAAATCTCAAATTTATTCTTTCTCACTCATAAATTGGTCCACAATACTTGTAATTCCAATTCATACCTTGAACCAAGCTATTCAAGCCTACTCGCCAATAGGCCTAGAAACACAAAAAACACTATATTCTATAACTAAATCACACTAATGATTTTATCAAAAAATCACAAAAAAATCACGTTTATATGTCCTAAATGACCTAAAAAATTACTAAATCCATTATTTACCATCACATAGCTCAAAACCATCCAAACTAACTCACTCGATATGACCTACTCAAACTGGTCATGCACATCAAAAACTTAGTCAAAAATATTTGACTTATCTAAATAAAAAAGATGAAAAATATGAATAAAAAATAAATTTAATTAAGATATTATATTCATATAATACCACCAATCTCTTCCTCACTTCAAACTCTACTCAGAACAACTCAAACTAGCCTCTCCAAATAGGCCACTTTAAACTATCTACAAGCTCTAGAAAATAGTCATGGAAACATGAATTGTTATTACCTAAAATGGATTCACTAAGATATTAAAATTAATTAAAAATATCATAAAATTACCCTAGATCACTCTCGTACAATTATATCATAGGCTCCAATAGGAAATATTCTTCTACAAGCAATTTTCACTTCACTAGCTCACCAGACTCAAAAGGACCAAGAAGGTCAACTTTGAGTCAATCTCCTAACCATATCTCAATAATATAAACTAATTAAAATGAATTTATATATTTAATAAAACCCATGTATCACCATAAATTTCTCAAAGTCATCCCTAAACATCTTATCACCTTCCCAATTCATCTTTTCACTCTAATTGGTCTTTTTCACTATTTTCACTATTTGCAAATTAGTGACTAATCAACTTGATTGACCATACTAATTGACACAGTGACTATTTATTGACAAAAAAAATTTATGGAATTCAACAATAAATCTTGGCCTTCAAGCTCCAATAACTTGCATGTGTTGACCTGGTCAACTCTACCTGTAGTACCAAAATCTTCAAAAATTAGAATATTTATATACATTCTACTCACTATATTGAAACACCACTACCACATAGAGATTCCTATATGAGTCTTATATACCTTCTAGTATTAAATTTTTTTCAAAAAATCCATTATAGGCTATATCCAATAAGATTTCTCCAATTGGGTCTAAGACTAGGGTTTTAAACCATAAAAACATGTTTGCCTTCTTAACAATTAATCATAAAGAATAGGCCCTTAATACACAAACTAATTCTTGGAAAAAATTCTTAGGAACTTCCCCATTCAAATTATACATGAGATGAATAATGTGATAACTTTCCTCTCAATCTCAAAATGCACCATTTGAGCACCCACTAAAGCACATGAAGTCATTTCTAACCTTATCTCTCCTTCTCTAACCTCAAACCTCATCAACATGATTTAAAAAACTTGCCTAACCATCTCCCATGCCAAGAAAAGCTTCACCAACCTAAAAACAACCTTGCAAACCACTAGCCACCTCTTACAAACCATCTATCTAACTTCTCAGTATCCTATACATGTCTAACATGCATATTCTAAGTATACTAATCTCTATACCATGGCATATAAGCCATAGGAATCAAAACCCTATAATCAACCATGCATGGTCAAACCTACCAGACATATATACTTCATGAAAACCTCATGAAATCACTATTACTAGCATAAAACATTCCAATATCATGTCTTTAAATACCACACCATACTCTATGCCACCATATATTCATCCTGAGAAACTTCAGGCAAGCATCTCACTACACCAAGCATATTAGACCACCATGCTCCATCTCACTATACCCTCTAGACCACTTTGTCATTGCACATGCCTTATAGACATCAATGACAATACCTACCATCACTATCCCAACAATCTCCCCTTTTATCATTGATGTCAACACTCTTTTTCTCTCTCCCCCTTTGCCAAAATGACAAAGTGGACTCCTTTCAACACTGAGCACCATAGAATCAACCAAGTAGGCTATAAGAAACACATGGAATTAAGATCACCTACAAGAATACATATAAAAGAGTACCATTCTAACCTCAAATAATTATAACTCCCCCTTGGAATGTGCTTTTATTCAAAAACTACTCCTAAGCTACCTAAATCCTTTAACCTATCATCAATTCCATGGTAACACAGCTCCCCATAGGACCCTAATCCACTTTTAAGGCTCCCCCTTAGTCCACAAACCCATGCACACCTACATGACCTTTAAAAATAGCTACCATCACTTCAAACAACAATAAGAACACCACAGCTCCATACAAGCTCACTTATCATCGCTTTCAAGGCACCACACATAAAACTAAGGGCACTCCAAGCATATAAACACACCTAAATCATGCTTATATTAGTCTAACATGCTCAACTATAACAAAAAATTATAACCTTCTTTGGAAATAAATCAAGAAATTGCTTAATTTCTCCACCAGGCCTACTTAGACCCCTTGTAGCCCTATTTGGCAACTACATACCTCATAACTTATCATAACTTTCAAGGCACCACACATAACACCAAGGGCACTAAAATCATATAAAAATACCTAAATAATGCTTATAATAGTTGAACATGCTCAACTAGAACCAAAAATTCCAACCTTCTTTGGAAATAAATCACAAAATTGCTCAATTTCTCCACTAGGCCTACTTAGACCCCTTACAACCCTATTTGGCCACTACATACCTCAAAAATTATTGACCTTACTATTTCAATCCATGAAACTCCATATATAAATTCCACTACCATGCCTCCTCAAACATGACAAGAATGAGCCTCTATCTCATCCTGCTTAGCATACTTCCTTCTTTAGCCTTTTAGCCAATTAGGTCTCCTAGAAGACCAAAACCTGAATAAATTGAAATATGCTCACCTTAAAAACACTATAATACTTTATATAGAAACCCATTTTTCCCATTCAACTTATTTGAATCTTTAAAAACTCAACTCCAAAGAATGACTACTTTTTTAGTCATGCTTAAATGACTAGGTCTTCAAAGTAGACCTTGGTCAAAAGTCAACATTGACCCCTAAGATAGATACCACACTTGGAGACCGCAAAAAATCACTTCCATTCCAAATTTAAAGCTTCCATACCTTTGGTAACATGGACTTACTTTAAGCCTCTAAACACATGCTTTTGAGAAGAAGAGCCTGACACCACTCAAAACATTCCTTCTAGCAAAAAATCATTAATCAACATAAGAAACCACCTAGAACATGTATTAAACAAATTTTAATAACTTATTAAGCAAAAAAATTATTTATGACACATATTAATTCTTCAAGTGACCCTTGAAACCAAGCAATCTATCCATACAGGGTCATTATCTACAATAGGCACCTTGAATAAAAGGTCAAAATCACATCTGAGCACCTCATAAACATATACAAGTGATGTTTCCTCCTTTCAAATACCAAAACCAACTTGAATCACTCATTATTAATCTTTTATTCACCTTAGAAGATTATATGAGCAACTTGCACACTTTCTAGGTAGTTATCACTGCCAAAAATGGTCAACTCAAACTTTTGACCATTAAATTCATGTCTAATCTCAATAAGACATCAAACCACCTGAGATTTACTTTTGTAAATCTTACTTATGACCTCATATAAACATATTCATCCATCTCCTTTAGATCACTACTCAAATCTAGCATCAAAAATTGATCAAAAAATAATTTTAGGACCAAAAGACCTACTCATACCTTTTAAACATCATTCTTAATTTCAACTGACTTCTTGGGTTAACTTGAACATCTGAGATAATCAAGAAGAGATCCCATGTTATCCTTAATTCATCAACCATCTATCTTTTAGATACCACAAGCCATTATGGCTAATAATTCTTTAAAGCACTTCATGGAAACACATAGTTATATAATTTTGTGTATACACCTACTATCTATCAGTCATATGATAAGCAATATTTCCTTCAAAAAACTCAACATAGGATGCCACAATAATAAAAATCATGATACATAACCTTAAGGTCATAATCAACCTCTTAGTCCATTGATTTCTTCATGAAATCCCTTCAAATTGACTCAAAGGATCAACCTCACCCTCATAGTTAAGACCCTATTATGAAAACTCAAAACTTATAGCATCTTCAAATATGTAACAGAGACTAAACAACATACTTACAATCATTCAATGATCCTTAAATCATTCTCCCTTTTTTAAACATCTCATCTACAAGGCACAAACCTAAAAGTAACTTTTGAAATAACATTCTTCAACCTTTGTAATAAGCATACTTAGAAACATGACAAGAAATTTAGAAAAAATATCAACCTCATATTAATAAAACCTTATTCATGATTCCATCACACTCCTCTATGACCTTATGAGGTCACCATGACAACAAATAAATAGAACACCATAAAACCTTCAAGATCACTTTCAACAATCTCCTTCAAGCTCATAATCAATCTTGTGATGTTACATCAATAAGAAACATCTTCATAATGTCTTTGTTATGAAATAGGCTTCTTGAGCATCTTAAGGCATCATACATACTTTTCAAGCACTCTTGTAGACATATGTATCTACTTGATAACATCAAATATTATATACTTAATCACCATATAGACACAAATATACATTCACAACTTAATAACTTATGATGTCTCAAAAAGACCTCAAATAGGTCTCATCAACATGATCAGGATTCTTTGGCTTGATGATCAATTTCTCCTTCAATTGCAAACCTCTACCTTTCAAGACACTTACACATATTTGTACCAATCATTCTTGTTGACCAAGAGACCATCTTCAATAATGCCTACCATACAACTTAGGTTTAATCTTGGATTTGGCTTCATTATAATATTTCTTATTTAAACTTGCTAGTGCCAACATGTAGACCTTTATGTAGACTTCAACTCTAATCTTCATAAACTTATCCATCACTAAAAATAAGATGAGCATTATCTTAATCATACCTTAAGCTACATAGGATCACCTATAGGTTGTCAATCCTCCTTCAAAGGTCCTTCTCTGATACCAATTGTTTGAAGTAGCTACTCAAAGGGGGGTGAATTAGTTGTTCAACATCTCATAAGTAATTCCATTTTATTCTAATGAAAAAAAACACTTAAGCATAACATAAACAAATCAACACATAAACAAGATCAAGAGTAATCAATAGAAGTAAACTTCATATAAGTGGGAAGCCCTCATGGGGGTAAAACCCACTCTCAAGCCTATAACTAGTAGACTATCTATCCTATAAATATATCACAAACATGAGATTTTTAGACTAGCATCAACTAATCAAGGAGCACCCACCCCTTAATTTAGTCTAGTACCTACTAGACCTTTAACTAATTCTAGCTAGAAAGAAGGATACAACCCCATAGGTGACTAAACACCCACTCAACCACCTCAACTCTAATTTCCACCACTACTCTGATGTATTCGACATCTGATGATGACCTTCCCTTACTCTAACACCTTCAAACCTATTTCTCTTCTCTAGGTGGGAACTCTTAACTCATTCACTCAACCAAGTCACCATTTAGATTGTTAGGTCTAATGAATTATTAACTCATGAACCTGATTATATAAACATGACTAAACCTCTTCACCATCTAATGGTCCTAAATGACCTATATCTACACCTTTATTGATCTTCTTCCTTCACTTTTATCCACTCTCCCCTCTCACTTCTAAATAGACCAATTAGGCTTAGTATATATAACATACTCTCATCTAACCCATCTTAGTCAGAAAAGATGATTTCCATGACTGATCTATATTTGAAATATATCCTCATACACATTATATGTAAGATACATATACTCCTTATGTTATTCATTTCCCTTAAGACCCAAAACACCAAATAGGCCTAATAGAGACCTAAATGAATTAGGCCTACAAACCAACACATTACACCTTAGACTCTTTGGTCCACCTTAAGACTTAATAAATGAATAAAGCACATCAAAACTAACTCCAATATATTATTTATCACTCCTACAAGGATCCACAATAATTTTAACTCAAATTCATACCCTGAACCAAGCCATTATAGCCTACTCACCAATAGGCCTAGAAACACAAAAAATACTATCTTATATAACTAAAGCACACATATGACATAAAAAATTTACTAAATCCACTAGTCACCATCACACAGCTTAGAACCATCCAAACTAACTCATTCCATATGGCCTACTCAAACTAGTCATGCACATCAAAAACTTAGTCAAACATATTTGACTGCTTCAACCAAAATAGAGGAAAAATATGAATAAAAAATACATGTATATAATTTATGAGACTCATATAATTCCACCAATCCTTTACTCACTTCAAACTCTACTCAGAATGACTTAAACTAGCCTCTCCAAATAGGCCACTTTAGACTACCTGCAAGTTCCAAAAAATAGTCATGGAAACATTAATTTATATCACATAAAATGGATTCAGTAAGATATTAAAATTAATTAAAATATCCTAAAATTACCCTAGATCACTCTCCTAAAATTATATCATAGGCTTCAATAGTAAAAACTCTTCAACAAGCCATTTTCACTTCTCTAATTCACCTAGACTCAAAACGAACAAGAAGGTCAACTTTGAGTCAATCTCCTGATCATACCTAAAGAATATAAAATACTTAAAATTAATTTATAGAGTGAATAAAACCATTTTATCACCATAAATCTCTCAAATCCATCCCTAAACATCTGATCACCTTCCCAATTCATCTTCTCGCTCTAATTGGTCTTTCTCACTATTTTCACTGTCTATAGATTAGTGACTAGTCAACTTGATTGACCATACTACTTAACACAATGACTATTTATTGCCAATAAAAATTTATGGACTTAAATAACAAGTCTTGGCCTTCAATATCCAATAAATTTCATGTTTTTACTTGGTCAACTCTACCTTTATTACTAAAATCTTTAGAAACAAGCATATTTATATACCTTCTACTCATTGACCTGACATGCCACTACCACTTGGAGATGATTAGATGATTAATTTATACCTTCCAAAAGTCAAAATTGGTCAACCAATCCATTATGGGATATATCCAACAAGCTTTCTCCAATTAGGTCTAAGATTAGGGTTATAGATCATAAAAACTTGCTTACGTTCTTAGCAATCATTCATAAAGAATAGGCCCTTAATACATGAAATAATGCTTATAAAAAATTATTAATAACCTTCCCCAATATCTCTAAAATTATTATCTCCCCATGAAAATTCTACATGAGTTTAAGAAGGTGAGAACTTTCCTCTTGAGCTCAAAATGGACCATTTGAGCACCCTCTAAAGCACATGAAGTCATTTCTGACTTTATCTCTCCTTCTCTAAAATAAAAACTCATCAACATGATTGAAAAAAAATTCCTGGACATCTCCCATGCAAATAAAATATTCACCAAACTTCAAACACCCTTTTACCCTTCACAAGGCCTCACAAGTCCACATAGGTCAACTAGGACAAGAGCTAAAAAACCTTAAAAACCACTAGCCACTTCTTGAAAACCATATATCTAAGATATCATTATCCTATACATGTCTAACATGCATATGAAAAGAATACTGAGCTCCATACCATGGCATGCAATCCATAAGACTCAAAACCCTATAGGCAACCATGCATGGTCAAACCTACTAAACCTGCATACTTCATGAGAACCTCATGAAATCACTCTGACCTACATAGAACATTCCAAGATATTTTCTTTTAATACCACACCATGCTCCATTACACCATAAATTCATCCTTAGAACCTTCATTCAGGCATTTCATTTCACCAAGAACATTAGACCACCATGCTCCATCTCACTATACCTACTAGACCACTTTGTCATTACACATACCTTATAGACATCAATGAAAACACCTACCATTAATATACCAATAATATCCCCTTTTATAATTGATGGAAACACTCCTTTTCTCTCTCCCCCTTTGCCAAAATAACAAAGTGGACTCCTTTCAACACTGGACACCATTGAATCAACCAAGTAAGCTACAAGAAACACATGGAATCAAGCTCACCTATAGGAATACATCTAAAAGAGTACCATTCTAACCTCAAAAAAGCAAAAATCCCCCTTGAAATTTTCTTTTACATATAAATTTCTCCCAAGATACCTAGATCCTTGGACCTATCATCATTTCCATGGTAACATAGCTCCCCTAAGATAGTGGTAAATGGCTTATTTTAAGGTATAATGGCTAGTTGGATGATGAGTGAAGTGGTAAATGGTTGTGAGATTGGTATGGTTATCATTAACCATTTATTTGTCATTATATAATAGAGATTAGCTATAGGACCATTTTTACTATTAAATTATGGTAAAGGGGGACCATGTAAGATAAGTCTTGGTTACTAATGTTCTTGTACATGGTCATAGGTTAAGGGCAAGTTATTTTTACAAGGTCCAATCATGGGAATCCTTGATTTCTGGTTTACCATTGTGTAGTCCCAAGTCAAAGAAGGATCACCATAAGGGTTTGGTTGATTTCATATGATTAGAAATGATCTTTTTTGATTGATACTTGGTATTGGATTAATGGAAATGGTTGTAATGTACCCTCCTATAATATGACCTAAAACTAAGTTATAGTCATGTAAAACTACATGGTAGGCCTATTGGTTATTGGCATTGTTCTGACCTTGGTCATATTCATTGTTTTGACATTGTTGGTTCTATTGAGTCTATTGGTTTGGCCTTGGTTGTTGATATTTTTGTTGTTAATATTACACTAGCCATTGTTGTTGTTGTTATTATTGTTATTTTTATTGATTTTTATGTTGGGGAAAAGGATTCTAATAAATTCCAAGGCTATGATTAGAGGTAGAATATCCATGATCCAATGTGATCTCTCCATTTTATAACATATTTTCAATGATATGTTTTATTTGGACAAAATGATATAGATTATGGCCATTGATCCAATAAAAGTTATAGAATTCATTTGACCTGTACCAATCTAGAATGTCATCACCCTTAAGAATTGGCCCTTTCAAAATAGGTCATCTGATCAAATTGGTTATAGTAAGTTTGCAAAACACAATCTCAGTAGGCTCTCTAAGGTTACTAAAAATTGACAAGTAAGAATATTTATTATTGAAGGAGGGTTTTTCAAAGGTATTTATTATGTTTATTACATTTTGTTTGCTTACTGCATTGGTCTATTCTGATACATTTATTAAAGAGTTTATTGGTTAGGAGGTATGTGCTATAATAGGTTATGAAAATGGTGTTTGAACTTTTTGGACATGTTGTAACTTTAGTACTATATTCCTTACAACATTATTATTATGATTGAATTGCTTCGATCTATCATTTTTATTGGCCTCTAATGGTTGTGATGTTTGTGCTTGGATTGGATGTTGATTTTGGCCACTATTCTAGTTTTAATTTTGGCTATTTTTAGAATTTTACAAGATTATTTTAATGATATCTTTATTAATATGGGTCCATTAGATCAAAAAACCTTTATCAGTGATCTTTTTGAATGTGTGCACACACTACAACTCCAAATTTTAAGATATCTCATTGTGTATATTTTTTGGTAAACACAATGACTAACTACTTATTTGGTAGATTGTGGGTGAATCAGTTTGCACGATCTTTCCATTGCTATAAATAACTTGTGAATCTTTCACCAAGCTTCTATTTTACTTATGTTAAATCAACAAATGAAATATTTTTCTTGAGATTTAATGAGAAGTGTTACACAAAATTGTTCAAAAGATCATCAAAATTAGAAACTAAACTCTTTGGTAATTTTAAGAACCATTCCAAGGCTTGTCCATCTAGACTTTAAGTATATGTCATTATAGGCCATTGGTTGGCACATGATAAAAAATTATGTCAAATAGGCCTTGGGGTCACCTTTCACCTAATATTTTTCACACATTGTTGGGTCATACCCTGGAGGAAATAGTATCTACAAGTACTCTATGTTGAAAGGGTAATAACACACATCATGAAAATTAAACTTGTTGAAATGTTTCCTAACTTGGATGGTTTCAATTACATCCTTCATTTGTTGTAGCTCTTATTCAAGGAAACTTATTGGAACATTAGCCTGAGGTGATGGTTGATCAGTCACAAGTGGATTAGTTTGACCGAGGTATGATGGAGATATTTATAGGGGTATGTTAGATTGACTAGGAAATGGACTAAGAATATGTATGTATGGGTTAGGGTGTGATTATTGAAATTGCACATATTATGGTATAAGATTATAGTCTGGATTAGGTATGTAGGCCTAATATTAGGAATATTGAGGTTAGGATGGTGGTATATGGATTTACTATGCCTACTAAGGTTAAATAGGGACATGTTGCTAGCTAGTCATACCTTGTTATTTAGGGGGAACTTGTGAACCAAGACCCTATCTCTAAACTTGTGGCATGTTTGGTACAAAGGGAAATTATTTCCTAGTAGGTATATGTAGAATAGGGGAACCTCTTAATTACATGAATACCTATTTGGAAGTGGATGCATATTGGAGATTCAGTGCCTATCATTGACCAATACTAGTATGTTATTGGATAGACATCATTTGGTTTTAAATTAGCATGTTAGTTTGTAATGAAATAGGTATGTTCATTAGTATCCAATGAGGTGGAACATTAGTTTCCCCCTTTTCAGGTGGAAATATGTTTTGTCTCTACTTCATGGGTTGATTGGATGGTGACTACTATTGTGTAATATTACTCATCACTTATTATGGTGGAGCAAAATTCATCACATTCTATTGTGGTATAACACTGGTCACTGGTTGACTACTTTACCCTTGTTTTTGGGTGCTAAAATAAGTATCTAGTTGAGGATTAGCAATAGTTGGTTAAGTTTGGGATGTAGAACTCCTACTCCCTAAGTTTTTGAACCACTAATGTTTTTAGTTAAAGACACATGTTGTTATTGACTATTTGTTTGTGCATTAACACCACTTTGGTCTAAATTGGATGTCTATTACATGTTGTCAACTAAGTTTTGTTCATTTTTATAAATAAAAGTAGAAGACACTTCCTTGATAGTTAGAGTATTGAACATGTTTTTCACCTAAGTATTTTGCATAAATGGGTTTAAACCCTAATTTTATTAACCAATCAATTCCATTAAAACTCCTATTGAAGGAACTAAATCAATAAGAGTCTTGTTCAACATGGTCTATTGGCTAGATATTTTGAAAGATAATAAAATTACCTATGCATTAATGGGATTATATCCCCTTCATTTAATGATGAATCTCCATATGATTATGTCTATTTACTTCTAATTATATACTACTCTCAGCTATTCATAAATTATATAGATTATGTGCAAGGTGTCTTATTTTTGGGGGTGCTACTTTAATCATAGAGTACATGAACCATAACAAATTGAATTTTTAGAAAATAAGCAACTATTTTAGATAATATGTAAAGAAAGTATTGGAAATTAAGAGTGGAAAACTAGAACATATGAGAAGAGAGAAGTTGTAATTCATAATAAGTAGTTTTATAGATCTTATTGAATTTGTACAAGTAAATAAACATTTAAGAGATGATAATATTTTCAAAAAATGACTAAGAAAGACTAGAATTTGTAATAAAATATAAAGACAACACAAAGTTTACCATTTTAATCTTCACAAATCCACCAAACAATCTCCTGAGATGCAAAGTTACATAGCAAAGAATTTATTTCTCATTCACTTTGAACTAATTTCATACAAAAGAAAAACTCAAAAATCTAAACACAAAGTTTTAGTTTGCTTGAACTCTCTTGCTTTAGTTTCAATTACTATCTAGAAATTACCATCTCATCCCTAGGCATGTAGGTTTGCACTTATATGTATACAAAAATAGATGTCAAAATCAAATTGGAAATAACTTCTTTAAAACCCATGTGTTTCTCTAAAATTGGGAACCGTTGAGAGACATCCTCCTATAATTTATCCTTTATGGCATGCAACATCTGTTGACATGTAACACTTGTTGATTTTATATTTTGAAACAAAAAAATATCTTTTCATGCAATGTAAATCTTTCTTAAGTAATTTTATTTTACAAAATGACTTCAAGTAATAGTATTTATCCAAGTTACTTTAGTCTTAAATTTTTCAACACCTTAATTTTAAAAGTAATTAGTAAAATCAAAGTTACCTAAATATATTACAAGTTGCAAGAATAAAATAGAAGAAGTACAAACATTAAAGTCATTTCAATTAATTAACTTTGCTTCTACACTTCTCTTTGTATTTAATATGTTGAGACATCATGGACTATATTGTTGTATCATTTAGTTTAGCAAGTGATTGCCTTTCAGTCTCATATCTTATCATTAATCTTTCCAACCTTCTACTATGATATTTCACCTTTTAAAGACTTGGTTTAAGCCTCTTGATTTCATGTTGATATTTGATTAACTTTTTTATAGATTTATCTATAAATGGAGTTGTGGCAAATTCCATTAATTGCTTGAACTATTGATATAATTGCTCAGATGTCTTTGGAATGTTATTAGACCAAATGTTAGTAATATGATAGATACAATCTTCTAGATTCACCTTTTCATTATGAGATTCTTCTTCCAATTTCTTAATTTATTCACACATTACCTCAAGAATACTTATGTGAAAAGATAGGAGATACTCTTCTTGTTTTAATATCCTTAAAAATACTTTAGGGACAATATTATCTTAAATCAAAACTTTTTCACTAAAATTACTTATGCCTTGCATACTAACTTGATGAAACTCATAAATTCCAATCTCATTTTCTATTTCCTTCTTTACTACCTTTATCTCTACCAATTTATGCACAACATTAGCATGAATAGTTGGAACTTTAGGAAAGAGCTTCTGGGAAGTTTGATGCATATTTTCCCTCCATTTATCAACAACCTTAGCTTTATCTCTAGTTTCTTCCACCTCAGTTATTACTTGTTGGACAATTAAATCTCATAAAATAATATATTATTGTGGAACAAACCTAGAAACTCTAACTATTATTTCACATAATTGGGCATTTTGTTGTTTCAACTTGGATCTAGTAGCTTTCTCCTCATCAAGCTTATTCAAGAGAGTGTCAATGAAGGTCTAGGTATCCTGATTCAAGCCTTTCATAGTAAATTCTCCAAGGGATATCTTTGTGATTGTTAAGTCACCTTTAGTGACTTAAATTTTGCTTATGACCTATGGTGGAACTGATACCTCTATAAAATTATGTCTTGTGTGATCAATTATCAATTTTGAAGTTACCCTAGTATATTTAGGCCTATTTCCTTTATTGTTAAGACTTTTCAAAAATTTCAATTCTATTTCTTCAAGATTTATTAATTCTTTATATTCTGGAGTTATTTGCATTGCCAACCAAGATGAGAAATCCATACTAGTGGAAGTGTCTATATGAATCACCATTTATTTTTGGTTGTTCCCTACCACTAGTTCCTAAGAAAAAACTTCTTGTGAACCTAAAACATTTTGAGTAATATTAGGAACCATTTTCTAATCCTTTTCTTTATATTTCTCAATCTCCTCTTTCTTCACTACCTCTACCTCTTTCATTTTCTCTATCTCCACTTCCTTGTCAACTTACTTCTCAACTTCTACTTTCTTCTCCTTTTTTTTTATATCTCTTTCTCTACCACTTTTCCTTTCTTAGATTCTTTCTCTTTTGCTACCTCTACTACCTCCTTCTCAAGTCCAACTTCTTTTATTGTCTCAAATTCCTTCATAATTATATCCATTACTCCTTCTGTGGCTTCCTTCTCAGGTTCAAATATTTATTTTTTATTTTTTTGTAGTACTTCTTGAGATGGGTTTAGCTCTTCAATAGTTACTTTTTCTAGCTCTTTTTTAGTGGTGGGTTGTGTAGAAACTAGAAAACTACACACTTATAGTTTTTGATGAATGAATGCTTCAAGGCCCCATAAAGAAACCCTAAAACCTTCTTAACCCTTAACCAATCCCTCATTACCTAACCAAATAATTACTCTCCTATTCACATACTACTATTCAAAAGTAATATTTGAAAGTACTATTTACTATCATTTTTCACTGTGGAACCCACTATCACTATTCATGATGACATGGAAAGTGACATGGCAAGTGACATGGATTGAAAGTGAGGTGGCTTGAAGTATGACATCATACCCCACCTAGGAAATACCTCCAAGGTACCTAATGACATCATTAAGAACCAAAGGGAACCTCCTTTGAAGTATGGTGCATTTTCCCCTATGGGGCCATCATTCAACATGTTTTTTGTCCTCATGCATGGGTAATTATGCCAAAATTCATGGGGAACTTATCCAAAATATGGAAGTGAATGGTGAAAAGTATTCTAGACCCATATGATCCCATGTGCATGACTCCCACTCCATTTTTGACTCTTTATCCCAACCAAGTCGAAGACCTATTGGCTAAGTGGGAATATAACCCCCTTATCTTTCATGACCAATCATGCACCCACATGGATAATGGAGCCAAAATTCATGGGTCATATATACAAAAGATAAATTAGCTTGGTGAAATTTTTGTTAGCCTTATTTGAGCCCATGTGCATAATTCCCACTCTAAATTAGACTCATGTGTAAGGTGTGAGATAAACCAACAAGGTGTGAATCCTACCATCCTTATCCCTTTTGTCATTTATGATCCAAATTAAAAAATGGCACCATACTTCACTATTCCACTTCTTTGGCATGTTTTTTGACAACAAATACTATAAATCCCCCCTTCTCCTTCACCCATGGTAAAAAGTTGGTTAGTCTTTGGTAGAAGCATTTCTTCTTGCAGTTTAGGAGAACTTTTAAATGAGGTCATCTAAATCTTGGAGAAAATAATTCAAATAAATGAATATTTTCTAGAATTATTTCAGGATCTCAACATCATCATCAATAATAACATCATCAACACCTCCAACCACACCAACACCTTCATCAATCACTCAAGGTAATATTGTCAATTTGGTATTTAAATTTATTTTTTCCTTTATTTATTTATTCTCTCTACTTCCATACCTTTTTCTTTCACCCCTCCTTTGTTTTTTTATTTTTACCCACTTGCCCCCTTTGTCATATTTATCCACTTGACCCTTTTGCATCTGCCATATTTACCAACTCGACCATTTACGATTTTTCCATATTAACCATTTTGTCCATTTCATTATTGAGAATTTTAATCATTTAAAAACCTCAACCAAATCATATTTCCTTAACCATTTTGACCCTAGTCAAATTACCAAACCAAAAACCACCATTTTGCCTTAACTAGTTTTTCAGCACTAGTTGTTTTATCTTAGTCATCTTCTGAGCAAAGTATTTAACTTTATTGTGTTAAATTTAGTTATTTTATATCATATTATTGTATTTAATTTCAGTTTTATATTATTTTATGAAAATCATTTCTTTTTTATTCACAAACTTAAGTGTTTAAAGTAGGAGGATTGACAACCTCCTATAAAGCTTTTTTTCTAGGATCTAACTCACGCTAGGTAATCCACCCATCGAAATGTCTAATAAACAATTTGTTTTTAGTGATTTATTATTTTAAAGTAATAATACTAAGATAAAGAGGATCTCTCCATAATCACTTGGATTCAATGCACACACATTGTAATAGGTTTTTCTACACACCCTTCTTCACTAGTTTCTTTCTTTGCACAATAAGAAAAAGCAAAAAAAATAGATAGAAACATTTTGACACACCTGGTGGGACCCTTGAGTTTTCTTGGATTCATATATGTTTTAAGACATTTGTAATTACATTAGTGAAATTCATTTAGTTTATTCTTATAAAATTAAGCTTTGTTTCTTTTTTAAAAAACATAAGTTTTAGTTGTGTTTTTTTTAAGTTTAAATTTTATTTTCCTTGCATTTCTAAAAAATAAAAAACTAAAAAAAAAGAAATAAAAGAGCATTCATCCTATGATTAACATTAAATTTTCATGTTGCATTTAGGTTCATTTTAGTTTTTTTTTTGTTCATTTAAAAGAAATCAAGAATTTACTTTTGGTTAAAATCAACTTGCATACATAGTTTGCTTGTTTGTTTAAATTAGCTCATCTAGTTTAATTTAAGCAAAGTAAATTAACCAAAGTGCAAAAATGTTACACAAACCAAACCAACTACACTAAAATAAACATCAAACACACATGAGATAAGGCTTGACTAGGATTTCATTAGGTAGTAGATAACCTTACCCTTTCTTAATTATTATACTTGGATTTAATCATTAAGGGAATAACCAAATAAACTCTCTAGCTGAGTATAAACTCTAGAAAATAGTATAAAGGCTAATCACCTACACTAGCTACAAGATCTTGAAGTGAGGGGAACAAGCCCCAAGTATTAAGCCATGTACATGATCCAATACATATTATATCTTGAGCACCTAAACATAACCCAAAACTAAACACATACTGCTTTCTAGGACCTATTCAAGCTAATTTCCTCTTCACACTTTTATAAGGCATAAACTAAAAGAGATAATAAAAATAATCCCATGACTTAACGTGATCTTTATGAATGCATTTGTTGCCTTGAATATTTTTTTATTGCTATTTGTTTTGAGGTGTGAGAACATATTATTCCTTACTTATTTTCTCATATGGTTCTTACTCACCAACAATAAAGGGACCTTGAGGAACAAATCTCACCACCAAATAAACCAACCTCTTCCACCTTTACATTCATGGAACACATTTTTGAACTTGTGGACTCCCCTCACTCATTGAGAAGTCTTATTTGGGTAGTCATGGGAGATGTGGATTTTCTCACTTTCCTAAACAACAATCACATAGACTTACAACATTATCTTAGAACACCATCTTACCAAATCCCAATTTCAACCCTACCTATATATCCACCTTATGGCATACATCTCCACCTCATGGGGGATACCTCCACTACCATAGGTAATACTCAACCTTTAGTTACCCAAGCCCTATCATTAACTAATAATCCTCTTTAGCTTATCACTCAAAATCAATCAACCCAAACTACCACCTACCAATCACTCCTTCAAAATAAGAGTGCTTACCTATAACACTACCCATATCCCTCTAATTACCTCTAACCCATAAAACACTACTATTATTCAAAGCCTTATGGTGTCCATACCCTTCATGTTACCACTGATTAGTACAAAGGTCACTACCCTTCCATTGGTCACTAACCTAACTACCACTCCTACCCAACAAGTGACCTTTAGTTATCTCCATAACCCACACGGGAATATTCCTTCTACCCAACCATCTACCTCTACCCAACCATTGACAGCCATATATGTATTTTATACCCAACCTGGCATCCACATACCAAACTCTCAACTATCAAAATATTTCTCAACTACCACCACTACAATATGCATCTTATAACCTTTCAGGTGCTCAACCCCAAGTAGATTTCATAAAGATGATCATAGACAAGATGACTACCCTTGATTCATCCATCTTTGGATCCCATAATCTCTTATCCTATGATCAAATTTGTAATGATCCTATTCACCCTTTTATCCCTATCAGACCTTATTCATCCCAGTGAGAACTTCCAAAATTTACCAAGTTTAATAGTAAGGATGACCCTCAACAACATTTAAGATCATTTAGGAATTCATGATACTTGATTTCCCATGATGATGTTCTTCTCCTCTGTACCTTTCTTATGTCATTATCAAGACCAACATTAGAATGGTATAGTACCATACCCAAACATTCCATCTTCTCCTTCAACCAACTAGACCAAAACTTTTAGGATCACTTTTCAATCAATATATCCAAGAAAGTTTCCATCACTAACCTCTACTCCATCTATAAATTTGAGGACAAGTCCATTTCCAATTTTGTGGCTCATTGGAGGAGCCTAATTAACCAACTTTTCTTCCCTTTTCCCTAACTTGAACTCATATAACTCTTTGTGCAAGCATGTGTAAAACATATTTCCTCCACATTAAATGTCCAAATCTTCTAAACATTTTATAAATTTTTTACCATGGCTTAAAAAATAGAGAATAGAGTCATTGATGAAGGAAAGTTAAAGTTGAAGAACAAGAACTCAACTTTCAAACCCAATGAGCCCTCTTCTTCCAATCCAAATAGCCAAACCAATCCCAACACCAAAAATAAAGAAAATGCCAATTCTATTGTCCTCAAATTCACACCTCTACCATATATCAACTAACAAAACTAAAGGAAAAAAGGCTTCAACTTCTCTAATTATTCAAACCAAAACCAAAGGAACTAAACTTGGAAGAATTATAAGCAATTAACTCCACTTGGGGAACCCTATTATTCTATTTTGGAAAAGTTATAAGAAGATATTATCATCTAAATTCCACTAATTAAACCACCCCAATAGTTTGATGCTTCTCACCTCATGCTAGGTTGGCATAATTAAAATGACCATTGTTCCTTTCACTAAGACATAATACATGATATCAATAGGTGTAATACCTTATATTATCCCTCATTAACAAGAGGGAGCTTACATTAGACAACCTCAATTTACCACCCAACCAAGCCCTTGACATATTTAAGCAACCTTTTCCAAACCACACTTCCACCAAAAATGAGAGTAACAATGTTCAATGATCTTCTGACACCCATACCATTAACATGGTTCTTGACACACTTAATAATAAAGAGCTTTTTCGCCAATCTACCAATCACCTTCTACTTATTAAAATAGTAGAGTTACCTCCTACCTTTTTTTGACATATACACAAAGGAATTAACCACATCCACACCTTTAATAGAGGTTACCATGTGTGTTTCCCCTATTATATAACCATCCATTCCATCTTTGGAAGCTATCTCACAAAAAAAAGATAACTTCACCCACCAAACTCCTAATTTTAAAACCTTCCATCAAAAACCAAGACAAAGGTAAGGGAACCAAACCATAACATCTAACCCATTCTATGGTGGACCAACCTATCCCTTCTAAATGAACCAAAAACTACACCCAACCAACCAAAACATCCTCAAAATTAATCAATCCTCAAAAACCTAAACCCACCAAGACAACTAAAGTAACCAAACCCCCTCCAAAGACAACAAATAAAGCAACCAAAGAGGTAAAACCAACCAAAGGCCTGAAGCCTCAAATTTTACATCCCTCATCCTTTCCATCCATTTTGGGTCCTCATCCTTATACCTTAAGCACATTCACAATTACTTCTTAATGTACCTCTCTTTATTGCACTAATAATACCTAAGTTTCCTACCTTTCAATCCTCCACCTCTAACTCATAAACCATATTACCTAAACCAAAACCATCAACCAAAAATATCACCTTAGCTAAGACACCTATCCCCAAAGCTACTTTTGAATAACCTTCTACTTTAACACCCAAAACAAAAAACACTAAACCTTTACCATCCTTAACTGAGTCTTACCTAAATATTCTCCAATGGTTATTGAAAACCTCTTCCTTGAGCTTACCACCCATAAATCCATTTATACCTTCATGTCCCAAACCATCATGTTTCAATAACAATATGATTTTTTTATACCAAAAGAAACCTAGCCATGAAATAAAGAATTGCAAATCTCTCCAAAGTCTCATCTACAATGTTTATGATGAGGATGATCTATTAACAGATGAATATCCTATGTCACCCATACCAACCCAAATGATAAAAATACCTACCCAACACTTACCCACTCTTCCAATATCACTTGATAATGAAGACGATTCTAACAAATTTATTACCTCACCCTCTCCTTCTATCCATACTATCAATGTGTTCACTAAATCACAACAAAAAGATAAAGTGAAGGCTAAGGTGTCTATTCCATAGACTTACCCCTTTTCACATTCCCAAGAAAACCACACCCAACCATATCCATATTTAAACAAAGCTAAGGTTTCTATCTTAGGTTCCACCAAACTAAACCTTCACACCCCAACCCATATACAATATCTATCTAAAAAGTTATCCTTATGTAGCTTCACCAGATCTTGGTAAAAATGAGCTTGTATGAGTTGATTTCTAATTCTCCCCATCACCACCAAAAACTCATATAGGCCTTGAAATATATTGAGGTCAAATCAAATGACCCTAAATGTCTAGTTGAATTTGTTGGTGCCCTCCAAACTTCTAATCTTATCACCTTTAAGAATTTATAAATACCTTTCATCCACCTCAAAGACCTATATCCCTCACTCTTTATTACCACTTATATTAACCAAACCCATGTCAAAATGGAGATGATTGATGGGGGATATAGCATTAAAATCATATCCTCCTAGGCTTACAACCAACTTAACTTACCAAATAATATCAAGTCAGAATCCATAATAGTCCTTTGATCCTTTAATGACACTATGGCCACTACCTTAGGAACCTTCATCCTTCATATATGTGCAGGACCCTACACACTCCTTAAAATATTCTATGTGGTGAAAGGATAATTCCAATATAGCATATTATTGGGATGACCTTGGATTTTCTCCATGGAGTGTGTTCCATCTACCCTCCATTGATGCATTAAATTTGATTATGAGGACCAGGTTGTCAATATCCAAGTAGATCCAAATATTTTATCAACATGTAATATGACCTATCACCCCAATGATGTCCTCGTACACCTATAAAATGCACCTTTATTAGATACACACAAACTACCAACCATTGATGAAACATCAAATATATCATCCATTCTTTCTTCATAGATCCCCATAAAGGAGACCTTGAGGTCTATGTTCCAATAATTCTCGTTAGGGAAGTATCAACTTCTAATGTTGGATGCTCTCCCTACTCCTCATGAATTTGGTAATGTTAAACATGAACCTTAATAAAACCCTAACATTATAACCATAATCCCTTTTGGTCTTTCCAACCATCAAACAAAATTCATCTATGGGGGACTTGATTGGCCACTTCTTGATCCCACCACTACCTCCTCCATCCGACCATTCACCTCTGACTTTTCCTACCATGATAAATTAACATTCACTAAATTTTACCTTCATAGGTATGCCTAAAAGGGATTTAGTCTAGGCCAATATGAATACAGACCTCATGAGTTACCTTAAATCAAAACCCAAAAACCTCATGAGTCATTTGGCCTTTGGTTTGTACCACCTAAAGAACCCACTAATTCACCCAAACCTATTGACACCATCGAGAAAGGCATCCACTCCTCACTAATTTAACATCCTTCAAAGTCTAAGGATTTTAATATCATTCCTCCTAATGTTTTTTGATCAACACTATTAGTTTAGACCCCCTAACCTATCAAAAGGATGGCAGAATTCAACCCCTTCCTCTCATCCATCCTAAAATTGTAGAAAATGATTCTCCTACCATCAACACCATCTAGAATAAATATGATGATTCTATTCTCACCTACCTTAGTATCCTAGATTCTTCAATCCGTAAATCCCTTCCTCTTGAATCCTTAACCATGTTGAATGAATCCAGTAGGGATATAGATAAACCCCATGCTATTAAATTAAGCCAATCACTAAATAATGAATAACTTTGATACTTCTCTTTACTTTATGACCGAAACATAGCATTCACTTGGTCTTATAATGATATTCTTGGGATTGACCCCACTATTGATACCTATAACATAGTCACTCATTATGATGCCAAGCCTATTAAACATAAACTTTGATGCATGCATCCTTGCCTATACCTTCTTATCAAAAAAGAGCTTCAATATGTCCTATCTATAAACTTCATTCAACCCATTAATTACCCCTAATGGGTCTCAAATATCATACCTATCACCAAATCCACTAGGGGTCTATGAATTTGTGTGGACATTCATGACCTTAACCTCACCTACCTTAAGGATGACTTTTCTCTACCTACTATTGACTACCTTGTTGATCTTATAGCCAGTTATGAGATGTTATCTCTCATGGATGGGCTTTTGGGTTACAATCAGATCTTGATTGCTTCTAAAGATCAACATAAAATTACCTTTACCTCCCCTTGGGGAAATTTTTGCTATAGAGACATGCCTTTTAAGTTAAATAATGTTGGTATAACCTACCAATGATCGACGACCTACATCTTCCATGACCTCATCCACACCATTGTAGAGGAATATGTCGATGATCTCTTGGGAAAATCCAAATTTATCCAAGATCATCTAAAAGTTCTTGGAATTTTCTTTGAATTTCTAATCCATTTCCATGTTAGACTCAACCCTAAAGAAATGTATTTTTAAGGTCCTTTCAGAAAAGCTTCCTGGCTTTATCATCTCTCTTCAATAAATAAAACTAGATCCTACCAAGGTCAAAGTAATATTGGAGATGCCCCCTCCTACCAAACTTAAGAAAATTTTTAGCCTATAGGGAAATCTTCAATCCATTCATTATTTCATTTACTATCTTTCAAATTGATGTTAATATTTACATCACTTTCTAAAGAAGGATGTCTCTTTCAAATAGAATAACAATTGTCAAAAATCCTTTGAATCACTTAAAAATACCTTTTGTCACCACCTGTCCTCATCTCTCCTAAAGATGACCACCATTTTCACCTATATATCTTTTCCATTGACCATTCCCTAAGGGCATTGTTGGTTCACTGAGATGAACAACACAAAGAGCAAGCCATATACTACATTAGCAACACACTTGTAAAATATGAGACTTGGTATACACATACCAAGAAACTTTACTTATCCTTGACTTTCATGGCCACCAAACTCTTTAAATACCCTCTTAACCATAAAACATATGTCATAATGAACACTAACACACTCAATTACATTCATTCTAAGCCATACCAAAACTAGTGTATGGACAAGTGGCTCATGCTCTTAGCAAAATTTGATCTTGAGTTCTTTTAGAAAAAATCAATTAAAGGCCAAGTCATTACTAAAAAATTAGTCAAAACACCTTTATAAAATCACTAACCATTCCCTCTTAAATTCCTAGATGAATCCATCTCTACTCTTCCCCCTTCCTCTTTCCTTGAAACTTAACTTTGAATGCACCAATAATATGGATGAGTATGAATTCATTGTCATAGGTCTCTGAAGTGCTCTAGCTTTGGGAATTAAGACCATCAATGTCTTTGGTGATTCCCATCTCATGGTCAACCAATTCAATATCTCCTATCAATTTAAGAATGATGTATTACTAAAATAAAAACTTTTAGTTGATAAAATCTTAGCATCATTCAAATGTTAGCTACTCCAATCTATTCTCTAATCTACCAATAAATTCATAGATATAATGGATTGCCTTACTTCCCAAATCCCTTCTCAGCCTTCCCATTCCTAAATCTTTGTCACCATTCATCATTTTACCACACCTTATTATAACCAATATGCCCCCCCTACCATTTTTAATGTGGATAAATCCCCATCCAGCATTTGGTACAACCAAAATTTTAACTACCTCAACCTAGGCATTATTTCTCCCAACCTCTCTAGGAATGACAAAAGAAACTTTGTTTATAGTACCTCTCATTACACCATAATAGGGGGAATCATTTAAACCCATGGTTTTGATGGTCTCCTTCTTCATTTTCTACGTAGCCATGGAGCTTCACATGCCATTATGGAAATGCATGATGGTATATGTGAGGGACACTTTAGTGATCTAGCAGTCACTAAATATATCCTTCACTTTGGATACTATTGGCCCACACTCAACCAAGAATATTGTGATTATGTAAAAAAATGTGTTAAATGTCAAAAACACATTAATTTACATCATGCATTAGCCAATGGCTTCCAAGTATCTAATGGCTTTTGGTTTTTCTCATAATGGCGGCTCAATCTCATTGGAGAAATCAACCCCCATTCTTCATAATGACATAGCTCCATCATCACAACAACCAAATATTTCATCAAGTGGGTAGAAGATATCCCTCTCATCTTGACCAAATTGGATAAGATTGTCGACTTTATCAACCATCATATCATCTATCACTTTGGTGTTCCTCATAAGATCGTCATCAATAATGGCAAATCTTTCAAAAACAAGCAAGTTCAAGGTTTATGTGATGCATTGGCGTAAATTTAATATTTTCATTACCTTACCATCTACAATCAAATGGGTAGATGAAAGCCTCTAACAAAATCCTTAACAAAATACTAACCAAATTTATCAATTCTTTAGGTCAAGATTGACACTTACACATCCCATTCATTTTATGGGCCTATCACACTAGCATTCAAACCTCTATGGGTGCTACCCATTTATCTCTAGTATTTAGAGTAGAGGTAGTCTTGCCTCTTAAATTCCAAATCCCCTCTATTTTCATATATTTTCAAGATCTTATTTCTAAATAAGATTATCATCAACACCATTTAGCTCAACTTGAGCTACTTGACAAGCATCATTTAACATCCCTCACCCAAATACACATCTATCAAGAGCATATCAAAAGTTCTTATAAAAAATGCCTCAAATAAAGAGACTTCAATATTGAAGACCTCATCTTCAAATAAAACCAACATGTGACCAAAATGGAGAAGATAAATTGAGGCAAGTTTGCTTTCAATTGGATTGGACCCTAAAAAATCTTTACCCAAAGTATGAATCAGGAGCTTATCATTTATCCTCTCTTGAAGGCAAATTAGAACCTAAACCTCTCAATGTTTCTCATCTACATCCATTTTTATGTTAAATAAGGATAAAACTCATTAATTTTGTCTAACTTAAGCTCATCCCTTGATTATGATATTTTTACCTTCTCTCATCTTCCTCTTCTCCTTTTGAGGAAAATGGATTACAACATAGAACCATGTGATTAATCGTGATAGTTATAGCCTAATCCTAAATATGGGTACCATGGCTCTACCAATGGCATGGTTCTCATAGATGCTTTTCATCTCTAACAAGGTAGAATCCCATGGTCATTATCTCTCAAGACCACACCTCTTCATATATCATTAACCTTCTTATGTTAAAGTTTTCCCCTCATAATGATAAACCTAAGAACCTAATTAGACTTGTCCATGTCTAAACAAAATCACATCCAAAAATAATTTGAATACCAAAATATTACTTGGGTTAATATCTTAAGCATTGAAAACATCTCTCTTGAAGGACAACTACCCATAAACAATATGAAAATTGCCAAATATAAGGTAGAGTGCTCCCTTGAAGGATAGTTATCAAGAGAATTAAATGAAGATAATAAACTTAGACCACTCCTTTTAAGGATGGCTAAGTTAATATATTGATTTCTTGAAAGCTTATCTCATTGATCATCTTCCCATATACAACAATAAAGCAAAAGACCCACTACCACAATAAAAGCTAAAGCCGTAATCATCTCTTAAGTAGCATAATAAGTTGGAATCCACAATTGGCTTTCACATGTAGAATTCCTACATTGATTTGTCTACATCTAGCATATGACATAAACTTTTATATTTTCATTCTTAAGTCACATATAGAAGGGAAAAAATAACCCACATAAGGTTACCATACATATTTCCCATTATCCTTCATAGAACTTATTACCCATCTCCCTTGTATACTATATATAAATCAAGAGATTTTGAGCTTACTTGACACACTGTGATCAAGAAACTTGTTTTATCAACCAACACATGCTAATGCAAATCATTTGACATGCTTATGTTCCTTAAGCCAATCCAAATTTGGGTTTTGTTTTGTTTTATCCTTGTCAACAAATAATTATTATGCCTCATTTCTTATTCTATCATTATTGAGTCATGTATTCTATTATACCCATATCTCACAATTTTTCATCTACAATGGTTATCTAACCTACTTATGTACAACCACTATCATCCATCAAATCATCATAACCCTAAACATGAATAGCATCAAAATAACATTAACATAAAAATCCCTTAACCCATCTTTAGTTCACACCCTTTCTTCACAAGCCATCAATAAAACTAAACCATGTGGTCCATCAAATTAGGGAAACACATTTGAGCACCATTATCCATCCGTTGTTGAACTACATTGGCCTGATGTCCATGGACTATGTAGGCATTACTTGACTTCTATGGTTAGTTCAACCACTAACAACTAATTACCCTCCCCTTTTTCTTCTAATTAATTTCCATTTGTAATAATTCCCTCTTACCTAGGGCATCTTATGTTAGGGAAGATTTGGATTCTTCCTAGCATCCTTGTATTTTAACATCATCTAATAATTCCTCTTTGTTTTTCCCCCATTACTAGGAGAACTACATTGTCTTGAGGTCTTTTAGACTATGTAGGCATCACTTAGTTACTGAGGTCATCTCAACTGCATCCTTTATTTTCCCTTCTCACCTAATATCTTTTCATTCAATTCTCTACCTATCTCTTCACCACCTCCCTCCCTTTAGCTTGTCAATCTCTTTTAACCACTTTTCAAGCTTGTCAATCTCTTTTAACACAAGGATTAATAGCTTTCCTCATTGGCCCCTCTTATCTCCCATAAAGCCAACACCTAGTATACTTCATTGGCTCCCCATCACCTTTCCTTATGCATGATTCATGGCTCACTACCCCACCCACTTTTCATGTTTTTTGTACCTCTCTCCACTTCTTACCAATTGTGCCCTTCATCCCCTTTGTCTTCTTCTACCATCCTCATCCTTTTCCCTTACCCTTGGCAACCTATCATACCCTCTTCCTCACTCTCTTTTCCTCACCTATTCCACATCATTCTATTCCCTTACAAACTATGGACACTTTTTCCTCCTTCTCTTCTTTGCTACCACATTCTTACTACTCTTCCACTACTTCTAAACCACCTTCATTCTAATTATCGGTTCTTGTTTTCCTCTTTCCCATCTTCTCAATATGGCATGATTTATATTTATTATATTTATTATAGAATCTCATTTTTTTATGTGTGATACCATTCTCTATCATTTTTCCATTATTCCTACCTTTTCCATTTTTTTCCTCCACAACTATATTCCAACTGGGTCTTTATCCTTTGAGAAGACTTACATAATTGCCCTTTTCTTCTTATTTGTTCTTGCCTTTTTAACTTTGCATTCCTTTTTTCCTCTTTACATATCAATGGTCAATTATATTTTACATCTTTATGAGTGTTTGTACTTTATATCCCTACTTCATTCTTCTTCTTATCATCCCTTATTTTCATCTCATTCCCTTTCACTATGTTCCCCTATTTCTTCATCACCTCACTAACTTTTTATATTGTAAATATATTCTAATCGCCCATTCAAATTTTCAATTTCTTCTAACAAGTTGATTGTAACATACCTTATCTCTTCATCTTCTTATCCACCGATCCTTTACTTCCCATCATTTTTCTTAACCCCTTTCCTATTTTCCATCCCATTCTCATCTCCAATAGCACCCTTTGATTTTCTTCATTGTTCCTTTCCTTACCTATCATCATCTATACTTACTTGGTCATGTCTTCACCTACTTCTTCACTCTCTTTTCATCCTTTTTGTGTCCTTATTTCACTCATTTTTCTTCCTATTTCTTTTTCTTTTGTGTGTTTCCTTATTTTTCATTTTTATCACAAAGTTGTTTTATCCTTGGTCTTTTTTAGACTTATTTTCAAACCTTTCATGGCCTCCCATATTTCTCATCCTCCCCTTACCCTTAATTATTGTTACAATTATTTCCCCAGCCTTTTCAATTCTCCAATCTATCATTCTTTAGTGCATTCCTCAAACCCCCATCTTACACCTTTTAGTTTTATTCTCTTTTCTCTATTTTATTTTATTTTTTTCATCTCCCTTGATGAAATTAATTTTTATTCCCAACCTTATTTTTCCCTCCTCCATATCCATGTGTGGCTCCTTCCATCCTTCTCCACATTTATCTTTATTTGTGACCTCATTATTTTCATTACCTATCTCTTCATCCATCTCTAGGTCTACCTTCAACTCATCCCTTATTGGATCACCTTTATTTTCTCCCATTGGTACTCCAAATTCTCACTAATTAGAGTGTGTTCATCATTCATATTGCTTATATGTGCATATACATGTTTGTTTCCTCATATCCTTGGATCTCTTGATTTAATGAATGAAATATTGTCAGGTTCACTACTTTAGAGCATCCATTTATCCCTTCAATATCTTTATCTATTAATCATGGGTCCTCCTTTTTTACCTCTAAAACTACTCCCTTCACTCCATCCATCACCTCTTCCCCTTTAAACCCTCTATAAATTTTTAGTACTTGACATATTATGATCAACATACCTTTTTTATCCTTCAAATCATGCTCATACGATGCATTCACAAGGATTATATTCATTAAGCCAATCCCACTTTAGGTCTATTTCATGTCCTTATACAAGAATACAAATCATACCCTCTTATCATATTGTGCGTGGTTGATATTTTCATTACCACATTTGTCTATTAATTATATTATTCACTTTACTATTAGTGTTATTCATTACCTTACCTCGTATTCTTTACCTTAAGAAAGATTAAAACAAACATAACCATAACATTCATAAGTATCCACATAACCCTAAGTATGATAAAATTCAAACAATGACATCCAACACATTTTGTACATGTTTACATCAACCTATCCAATATTTTATTTAAGGGTATGAGGAGTTTCATGGCACATACAAAGTTATCAAACTATCCAGACCTCACCTAAGGCCCCTACATAAATTATTTTCCTACCTAAGCATTAGGTTGATTATCTGGTGACTCTAGACTTATGTTCAGCCAACCTTTTACTTAATTACTCCTTAAACTAACATCTATAACATTCCTTGTATCAGATACTATTAAAGAGCGTACTCTATTATCCTCTTCCACATCCATCCCCATAGGGTGAGAATCATAGTCTACTTTAGGTCTTTCACCCTGCTCACCCATCATAGCCATTACATCCCTTTGATCTAGTTATTCTAATCACATAGGGACTACCTATTGTTGCCTCAATGTGCATCCCCTTATATAGTGAGGGTTCCCTCCATGGACAAGTTGAAGGTCATGTTATTTGGCCCTACACCTTAAACAATTAAAGTCTCACCTTTTTCATTGTAGAGGAGGTAATAGTTTAGGCTTAAGCTTAGGCTGTGGGTGCTTTTCCTCTTTTTATTGGCTTAAAAACACTTCCATTATTGCTATTACATGTTGTAGTATTTAGTAGATACACACATTTATTGTATAGATTATTTTGGGTCATGGGGGTTATTGATTATCTCCACCATTACTCTCATTTTTTTCCATCTTTAACCTTTAGTAGTTCTCTACAACTTAAATAACCTACAGAACCAAATGACTTCTTGATAGGTATCCATTCTTGCCATGATTATTTGAATAGACTACCTAAATATTATTCCTCACTGACATGGTTATTTGTTCCACTAATGGGGATGGTATTGTGATGTCATTTATTCCCTTGAATAGTATTCCCAATCAAAATGGTCATGGTTACTTACCTTTTCATGTGGACACATAGCCCTCAACCCCACTGATCATCTTGAAACAATCATTATGCACTGTCATGATGTCTTTTTATCACCCTTATCATATGATCCATGCTTGATGTCTTTGTTTACTTTGTCATCAAGTAGTCCTTATGGGCTTATAAGGTTTTTTGTGTCATTTTCACCTTTTCTTGAGTTGACATAAATTGGCTTCCCACCTTGGGTTGTTGTAATAGTCACACCTCCAAAACTACCACTATTGCTAGTGGTAGTAGTTCCCAAATGCTTGCCACTATAGAAATCTTCCCTATCTTATCAAATTTTATAACCAATATCCTAGACCAAGTAGCTCCCTACTATCAAGGCCTCTTTTAAGTGGAACCTAATGTCATTGATTCCAATGAATTAGGATAGAGGATGTAGACATGGCTACCTTTTGTCTAGTCTACCTATGTAGTTTTTGGGTCAGGCACATTCCATCTTCTATCACTCACCATGATTACAATTTTTTAACTCATAGAATATACTTATCCATCAAAAAAATTCTTTATAAATAGTCACTTCACTACTACCCATAAAACTTAGCTCATAGCAGTGATGAACCTTTGCCAAAGAGACTGTAGATCTTGATAGATGCCCATCTCCTAAAACTCAGCTTATAGCAATAAATTCCATCACTGTGCTTATACCCTCACATAATTTTAGAATGCATAACTTCCTCATGAAGGAACCTTTTCTTTGGCTTATCTCCATCTTAAGACATTTGTGATGCTTAGCCTTTTATTACCCACTTATTTATCCTACCTTACCCATCTATGTCTTCTCCCCCTAATGCATGTGGGATTATTATGGTGACTAATTACCAATATATACCATGGCACCTCATGATTACCAAACTATCAACCCAAACCTAACCACATGGTATATCACATTGGGGAAACCCATCTAAACTCCACTATTGAACTACATTTGGCCTAAATTTTTATTGGATATCATGTCCAAAGAACTATGTAGGTAGCATCCACTTTCCTAGTACATATGGAGTTAGCTCATCTACCCCCTACCTAAAGCCTTTTCAACCACTCTCTCTGACCATTTGACCACATCTACCTCAATGTTGGTCATTTGGACCCAAACTACTACATATCTTTATGATGACCTTGCCTATGACATTTTGAATACACCTACCAACCTTTCCATGTTGCATTTTTGTACAACCTAACCATTTGGATTGTTTCACAAGAATACATCCTACATTGGATACCCACAACCAACCCTGATCCTATTTAGATCACTTGATAGGCATGACCTGATTAGCTATGACTAATGTTATGGACTAGTTATCCCTAACATATGTCCCTCTAGACCCAAACTTAAATTAATAAACATCAGCAACTTTAGTTCATGTGTGATCTTGGCTACCATACTTAGTCATATTTTGTGTGCATGTTTGAATCTTGAATACCCAACTACCTTGTGGTAACACATAGTGCCTCCCCACCAATCGCTTATCAAACTGCACCTAGTTTTACTTTACCTCATCAAATCCTAGTTTGAGGGAGAACACCTCCTTCCATACTCAGGGTATCCTAACATTTGACAAAGTGACCCATTTTTATTTTTTATCTTGTTAATTTAAAACACATAATAAAAAAGGGAAAAATATAGACACTAAAAAATTGTGCACTTGTAGTTTTTTATGACTAAATGCCTCAGGACCCACTAAAGGCCCCCTAAAACCTTATTAACCCTCAACAACCCCTCTTAACCTAACCAAATCACTATTATTCTATTTACATACTACTATTCAAAATTACTAATCATTGTCACTATTCATTATGGGACCTACTATCACTATTCATGATGACATGGTAAGTGACATGGAAAATGACATGGGAAGTGACATGGAAGGTGATATGTCAAGTGAAATGGCTTAGAAGTGGGGTGTCTTGAAGTTTTACATCATACCCCACTTGGGACCCACCTCCAAGGTACCTAATGACATCATTAAGAACCAAAGGGCCTCTCCTTTGAAGTATGGCACATTTTTCCATATGGGACCATCATTAAAAATGTGTTTTTGTCCTTATTCATGGGGAATGATGCCAAAATTTATGGGTCACTTAGCCAAAATATTAAATTGAATGGTGGAAAGTATTTTGGACCCATATAAGCCCATGTGAATGATTCCCACTCTATTTTGGACTCTTTAGTAAGTTAGGAGATAAACTAACCAAGTGGAAGACCTAATTTATAAGTCAGAATATCAACCCTTATACTTCCTGACCACTCATGTACCCATATGGAGAATAGTTCCAAAATTAATGGGGCACTTAGCTAAAAGACAAATTAGCTTGGTGAGAAGTCCTTTGGCCTCATTTAAGCCCATGTGCATGATTCCCACTCCAAATTTGACTCATGTTCAAGGTGGTAGACAAAACAAAAATGTGGGAATACCACCATCCTTATCCCTTTTGTAATTTATTATCCCACTTGAAAAATGGTTCCATACTTCACTATTCTACTTCTTTGGCATGTTTCTTGATAATAAATGCTATAAATCTACATATTCTCCTTCACCCATGGTTAAAAATTGGCTAGTATTTGGTAGAAGAATTTATTATTGTAGGTTAAGAATAATTTTGAAGGAGGTCATCCAAAATTTAGAGAAAATAATTCAAAGCAATGAAGCTCTACTAGAATTACTGCATGATCTCAACATCATCATCAACAACAACATCATCAACATCTTCAACCATATCAACACCTTCATCAATCACTCAAGGTAATATTTTAAATTAAGTATTTCAATTTATTATTTCCTTTAGTGATTTATTTTCTCTACTTCCATACCTTTTTCCTTCACCTTTCCTCTACTTTACTATCTTTACCCACTTATCCACTTGATCCTTTTATCTGTTTGCCATATTTACCAACTTGATCATTTACCCTTTTACCATATTCACCATTTTGACCATTTACTTATTTAAAATTTTAATCATTTACCAACCTCAACAAAACCATATTTCCTTAACCATTTTGACCCTTGTGAAATTACCAAACCAATAACCACCATTTTGCCTTAACCAATTTTCAGCACTAGTTGATTTATCTTAGTAATCTTCTAAGAAAAGTATTTAACTTTATTATGTTAAGTTTAGTTATTTTATATCATATTATTGTATTTAATTTCAGTTTTATATTATTTTATGAAAATACTTTCTTTTTTATTCACAAACTTGAGTGTTTAAAGTAGGTGGATTGATAGCCTCCTAGGAAGCTTTCACTTATAGGATCTAGCTCACGCTGGGCAATCCACCCATCTACTTGTCTAATAAACAAGTTTGTTTTAGTGATTTATTATTTTTAGGTCATCCTTCCAAGACAAATAGGATATCTCCATAATCAATTGGATTCAAATCATGCACATTGTTATAGGTTTTTCTACACACCCTTATTCACTAGTTTCTATCTTTACACACTAAGAAAAATCAGAAAAGGGCAAAATATAGACACTAAAAAATTTCACACTTGTAGTTTTTTATGAATAAATGCCACAAGACCCACTAAATACCCCCAAAAACCTTATTAACCTCAACCAACCCCTTTTAATCTAACTAAATCACTATTATTCTATTTGCATACTACAATTCAAAAGTACTATTCATTGTCACTATTCACTATGGGACATGCTATCACTATTCATGATGATATGGTAAGTGACATGGCATGTGACATGGGAAGTGACATGTAAGGTGATATCTCAAGTGAAATGGCTTAGAAGTGGGGTTTTTTAAAGTGGGAGATCATACCCCACTTGGGACCCACCTCCAAGGTACCTAATGACATCATTAAGCACCAAAGGGCCCCTCCTTTGAAGTATGGCACATTTTTACATATGGGACCATCATTAAAAAAAATTATCCTCATTAATGGGTAATGGTTCCAAAATTTATTGGTCACTAAGCCAAAAGATGAAAGTGAATGGTGGAAAGTATTTTGGACCCATATAATCCCATGTGAATGATTCCCACTCTATTTTGGACTCTTTAGTAAGTTGGGAGATAAACCAACCAAGTGGAAGACCTATTTTATAAGTGGGAATATCACCCATTTTCTTTCATGACCACTCATATACCCACATGGAGAATAGTTCCAAAATTTATGTGGTACTTAACCAAAAGACAAATTAGCTTGGTGAAAAGTCCTATGGCCTCATTTAAGCCCATGTGCATGATTCCCACTCCAAATTTGACTCATGTACAAGGTGGTAGACAAAAAAAAATGTGGGAATCCCACCATCCTTATCCCGTTTTTATTTATGATCCCACTTGAAAAATGGTGCCCTACTTCATTATTCCACTTCTTTAGCATGTTTCTTGACAAAAAATGTTATAAATCGGCCTGTTCTCCTTCACCCATGGTCAAAAATTGGCTAGTATTTGGTAGAAGAATTTATTATTGTAGGTTAATAATAATTTTGAAGTATTTCATCCAAAATTTGGAGAAAATAATTCAAATCAATGAAGCTCTACTGGAATTACTGCATGGTCCTAACATCATCATCAACAATAACATCATCAACCATATCAACACCTTCATCAATCACTCAACGTAATAGTTTGAATTAAGTATTTCAATTTATTATTTCCTTTAGTGATTTATTTTCTATACTTCCATACCTTTTTCCTTCACCTTTCCTCTACTTTGCTATCTTTACCTACTTACCCCCTTTGTCATATTTATCCACTTAATCCTTTTATCTCTTTGCCATATTTACCAACTTGACCATTTACCCTTTCACCATATTCACAATTTTGACCATTTCCTTATTTACCATTTTAATCATTTACCAACCTCAACAAAACCATCTTTCCTTAACCATTTTTACCCTTGTGAAATTACCAAACCAATAACCACCATTTTGCCTCAACCAATTTTCAGCACTAGTTGATTTATCTTAGTAATCTTATAAGCAAAGTATTTAACTCTATTATGTTAAGTTTAGTTATTTCATATCA